>RJVU01035392.1:7165858-7181276 GCA_003731715.1 Anabarilius grahami
TATTTTATTTTATTTTATTTTATTTTATTTTATTTTATTTTATTTTATTTTATTTTATTTTATTTTATTTTATTTTAGTTTAGTTTATTTTAGTTTAGTTTATTTTAGTTTAGTTTAGTTTAGTTTAGTAATAACATGTTATAGTTCATCAAAATAAATACGGAAAAACTTTTTACAACACTTTTTGTTCTGCCTTCTTAGATATTTTCTACAAATATCTGTGTGGGTTTTTTTTTTTTTCTGCTACTACAATGAAGTAATTCAGTGCTCTGATTTTCTCAGAACAAAAAACAAGCATTTGCTGTAGTATTGAAATCTATACCGAAGAGTGCAAAGTCACCAGAAACACAGGAGATGTCTAAAATTTCACCATTGTCTGCATGTTTGTGTCTACGGCAGCAAGCCTCCCAGTTCCTCTCTACTTGCTGTGCACTAAACTTTACAACTCAGAGTGTGTCTGTTAATATTAATAAGCAATTTCATTCATCACATGTGTCTTGATAAACAGCAATGTTTGCAAGTGTCTTTGTCTTGTGTCACTGAATTGAAAGAGATTAAACTGTACTGTGCAGCTTCCTTACTCAGTCTCTGTTCTGTCACTTGCTATTGGGCTAAACTCTAATATACAGCATTAGCTGTAAAGGAAGTGGCTTTCCTGTAATGGTAAAGGGGAAGAAGCAGCTCAATCAATGCCAGTAATATCAATAACCCACAGTATATTGTCATGTAAGGTCATTGAATGCAATTTAATTTAGCAGACTGAAGACAAGCAGATGTGTCCACCAATAGAAGATGTAAATCAAGGCCAGTCCTTGTTTGCTCATTCATTTCTTACAGGGAAACAAAAACCCAACAAATTTTAATATTATGTTGTATTTTCCTTTGTTTAGTAAATTACTTATTGTGGGCAATATTAACTTTGTGTGTGTGTTTTAAAAAAATATATATAATTCTTTAGTTATATTTATCAGCTTGCCTTTGGCCATCCTGCATGGTGCAGAATCTGACCACGTTTTTATGTTTTTGAGTCTGATAGGCCTATGAGATATAGAGTAGGCTAGATTGTATGTTAATAATGTATATAGATTATATCTCAGGATTTTATTAACCTGACTAATATCTACTATAGAGACACAAATCCAGCAGCGCACACTATGCCATATTTCCCATTCAGTAAGATCACAGACTAAAGGGACTTTGTTAAAATGCAGTACATGTATGGGGCTCTTGCGCCATCTCGTGGTTGAAAGAAGTCTCAGACTGAGGAACTTCAAAGACTGTGGTCTCCATACAGCAGACAACCATTCCCTAACCAGTTAGTTCGTTGCAAGTTATTTTCCACTTCCATTTTTGACACTATAGCCTACTACTAATAACAACATCTTATTTTGCTTAATATAACAACTGACGCATGTATGTGAAACTACACCTTTATATGGCAAAGTACATTGTGAATATTGCATATATAATATTAGCAGCTAATTTTCAAGAAGAAAAACTGAATTTTTTTTTACATTGAATGCGCCTTTTATTTTGAATAAGCGCAGTAATGTGATGTGAGACACTGGGTGGCGCTGTTGCTCTGTTGTGGTGTTACAGACTCATGAGCGTTGGACAGGCAGAGATTCAGAGCTCCGGTCACTTATCAACAGATGATCTGCTGCTTGCTGCTGCTGTTTGACTGTGACATAGGGCTGAGAAGAGCACTTCAGTCTCCTGACAAACTGTGATGGAATATGACAGTTTATAGAAACACGTGTGGATTCACAGAGACATGAAACACGGAGCCCCTGGGTGAGTAAACTTGTTTCAATGATGCTGTACTTCAATGCCTCAAGTGTCAAAATGTGCAACAGGTTATTCTAAGCGCCATAAAATATATGTTTTTAAATATTTGAATGTAATAGTAATAGCTATTATTTTTACTACTACTATTATTATTATTATGTGGCTTGTTTTTCCCAAATTGTAAAGAATAATGACAAGTTAGACCCCAAATGAGTGCATTTGCACTTTTACAATGGGAATATTGAAGTTCTTAGTTTCAATTAGAGAATATTACAGTTTATTTGTTAACTGATCAGATTTTGTAGAAATTTGCCTCCAACTATCAAACTTAGAGCTGTGATTGAAATAATCATTATTATTGATGTTGAAGACATCATAATTGATCTAGTGCCACTGATTTTGCACACGGTAGCAGCCAAAGATGTGATTTTCATCATAGTTTGTTCATTGTAATCGTACAGAGGGACTGACCACATTATAGCTTTATTTATTCATTCATTTATTTTATGATGAGCAAAGACTTTGCAAATCCATTTTTCAGTCAGTTAAAAAATGTGAAGATTATTATTGTTGTTGTGTTGTATTGTATTGCCATATAGGTCCCTAACTGGTGAATGTGATTTGACCAAGTGCAACATGTTCCTGGATCAATATCTTTGGTAATCCTGATTCCTGGAACAACATTCCAATCAACCAATCAGATTTGAGTTTACAGTTTATGTCAAGTTTAGGCTTACAACCAGGGTTATTTTCTTCTACATCTATCATTTCCCTCTGATTTTAGGGGATAAATTGTTAGGCTAGGGTTAGGACTAAATTTTCGGACAGGAATGTTGTTCCAGGATCAACAAAATATGTCTTACTTGGCAAAATCACAGTGACGATCAATGTGTGTTTCAGACCACTACATCTGTGTCACTCCCATATGGGTTTTATGATTGTGTGAAAATGTCACTCTCATAACCTATTAATGAGGCTTATGGCTTATGCTTTTTTGTCACCACAGATTGTATTTTATCCCTTTAAATGCAAATGCCACTCCTAGTGGCGTGAAATGAAAAAAGAAGTTGTGTGGGAAGGTGTCAGAATTGGTTATTGGAGGGTTTGTCAGTGCATATTCTTTTCATAATGTCAATCAATGTCATGTTGCTTTGTTTTGTGTAAGAGAAACCAATCAAATCAGAACAACTGTGTTTTAATAATGACAATAACTTGCCAAGAGTTATAGGTGTTATCCTTATAGAAACACAGATCTGCCTTCTTCATTGATATATGTTTAATACAACCATGTTTTAGTTCTATTGAAAATTGGTCAATAATTAAGCAATAAGCATAGGTTGTGATACATCACTTTAGCATGCAGTTTAGGAGTGTTTATTCACAAATCATTTAGTTTGAAGTTCATTTGTAATTGTACTAACCAATTTACTTAATGCTTTTATAAAAACAAGAACGTCCCATATTTTATCTGGACAGATCTATATATGCTGCAGACAGTTAACCAAGTTTGAAATCCCTTGAGCTGGAGGGAATAGTGTGCTCTTAGATTGAGACAAGATTATTGAAAGTTAGTGTCGCGTAGTGTATTTTTATAGATGTATACTTTTCAATTGTCAGTTGTTTACTATACCAAATCATGGTAACAGGGTTGACATTTTAAAAATGTCTCCTACTGACAGATGAGAATAAAGACAAAATGCTAGATTTTGTTAAATGATTCATCAAAAAAAAAAAAAAAAGTGATGAATTTAGAGGAATTTCTACAGAGCCCCTGAGGGGACATGGTGAGGAAAAATGATATTGCAATGCTTTTGCGTTCTCTCGCGAGTTCCCGAGAAACGTTGTTTGCATGTAAAACTTTGCATTCGCTTGCAAAGAACTAGGGATGCATCATATATCGGACACCATATCAATATTGGTCGATAAATGTTAATTTTTAATGTTATCATTATCGGCCTGATAACAAAATTTGGCTGATATATTAAAGCCAATAAATAATGGATTTTTTCCTTCAGCCGACACTTCAGATGTGCACTGTCCTCCATTATGGTTTTGTATTGCTTAAAATATGATTGAAATCACTTCAAAAAGGCAAAATACAGCACAGGTCTGTCATTAAGGCTACATAATATTATAATGAGAACGTTATAATTGCATGCTTGGGACATGGCTTTTAATGGTGAGACTTTTGTTTTTGTAATCAGGCTCTCAAACATTATATAAACATTTTGATTTAGATTTATCGGCCAATATATCGGTTATCGGCCTTCAAATGAAAATAATTATTCATATCAGTGCATCCTTACAAACAACACAAAAAGTTTGTGAACAAACGCAAAGTTTCTCAGGTGAACGCAAAACGTTTGTGAGAAAACGCAAAAGCACTAGAATATAATTGTTCCTCCGATCTCATAATCTTTTCCATGTCTTTTTAGGGGTTCCACAAATTTCTATATTGACACATAAAGTTGCCTTCAGATGTTCGTTCTTAAATTTACTGTTTTTTACACGTACATATCAGGGACACAGATGACACCTTTTTGTAGAATGACCCTTTTACTCTCTCCACAAGCATCATGTGTAAATCAGCTGTCCTTTATGTGTATCTGTTTAGAATAGCCTGATTTGTTCAGTGTGTTTTATACAGGGGTATAATAATCATGTGGCTCATTTGAAACTCAAACGAAAGCAACAGAACTGGAAAGTAGCGTCCAAGCTGTCTTTCTAATACCCACTTGAGCCTCCCAGCTGGGCAAACACATCACACACTTCCAGTGTTTACCCTGTGAGAGCTCTCTCCACTTCTGCATGAGTTATGGCTCAAGGGCCACAGGCACAGGGTGTGATTTGGCCACTGTGTGTATTAACAGTGCAATGATGGAGTGCATGCACTTTGTGTTAAAGTTTTTTCATCAATATTGTGTTTTGAGAATATAATAAGACTTCAATTTTCCAGTTTTTCCTAGCCTTTTTTTGTTTTATCCACAGTCCCATCAGTAAAACTGAAGAACCCTTTTATCAACATCAAACCAAAAATGTTTGTCAGCAGCAAAAACATCTATTAAGTCAATAAAGTGTAGGGAAAGTTATATTTAAAGGGGGTCAGAGACTCATCTTGGCTCATATTCCCATGTTGTATCCCAGAACCCTAACGTGTTGATGCTTTAGTCTCAATGCTCTCACGTTGAAGCTCATGCTGAAAGAATATGACTGAGTTTGGGATGTGAGAGAACCCAAAACAGTTGAGTTTGTCCCACAGGAGAGGGACTGCAGTGTCTTGTGTGAACCAAACTCCATCTGACCACTTCCTTACAGATGACCAGTGATGGCCACAGCATCAGACTCAGCGGACGAGTAAGAACCCCCTCAAATATTTTTACTACATAGATTAGTATTATTCTTACACTGAACAAAATTATAAAAGCAACACTTTCGTTTTTGCCCCCCTTTTTCATGAGCTGAACTCAAAGATCTAAGACTTTTTCTATGTACACAAAAGGCCTATTTCTCTCAAATATTGCTCAAAAATCTGTCTAAATCTGTGTTAGTGAGCACTTCTCTTTTGCCGAGATAATCCATCCACCTCACAGGTGTGGCATATGAAGATGCTGATTAGACAGCATGATTATTGCACAGGTGTGCCTTAGGCTGGAGACAATAAAAGGCCACTCTAAAATGTGCAGTTTTACTGTATTGGGGGGATAGCTTCCCTGAGACGGTTTCTGACAGTTTGTGCAGAAATTCTTTGGTTATGCAAACCGATTGTTGCAGCAGCTGTCCGGGTGGCTGGTCTCAGACGATCTTGGAGGTCAAGATGCTGGATGTGGAGGTCCTGGGCTGGTGTGGTTACACTTGGTCTACGGTTGTGAGGCCGGTTGGATGTACTGCCAAATTCTCTGAAACGCCTTTGGAGACGACTTATGGTAGAGAAATGAACATTCAATTCACGGGCAACAGCTCTGGTGGACATTCCTGCAGTCAGCATGCCAATTGCATGCTCCCTCAAAACTTGACATCTGTGGCATTGTGCTGTGTGATAAAACTGTACATTTTAGAGTGGCCTTTTATTGTCTCCAGCCTAAGGCACACCTGTGCAATAATCATGCTGTCTAATCAGCATCTGAAGTGGATGGATTATCTCGGCAAAGGAGAAGTGATCACTAACACAGATTTAGACAGATTTGTGAACAATATTTGAGAGAAATAGGCCTTTTGTGTACATAGAAAAAGTCAGCTTTTTCAGTTCAGCTCATGAAAAATGGGGGCAAAAACAAAAGTGTTGCGTTTATAATTTTGTTCAGTGTATATTCTTGTATAATTATCTGCATATTTTTATCTACAGCGCAGTGGATCCAGTCGTGTCTAAACACACTTCGAGGATAACACTGTCCATTGTCCTGGTGACCATCATTATACTGACTGCGCTTGGTAATTTGCTTGTGATGGTGGCTCTCTGTAAAGACAGACAGCTAAGGTAATGGTGCTTTATATCTACATTTAAATTTGCTGTGTCAGTGTACTTTTTTGATGGTGAAAAATAAAGCTTAATATGCGAGATTTCTTAAAGAAAGCTATTTGGGGTTAAAAAAACTTCAAAATGTGGTTCTGTTTTCAAAACATTGCTGTGTTTATTTGAGAATCCCGACCAGCCTCACATAATAACCGTGGCTCAACCAATGGAGTGAGTTTGGGGTGGGGCTATCTGTTTTTCCAACCAATTGCAGATGGGGGGAGTGTTCAGTACTACAGTTTGATCAGTCCTTATTTTTTTAATTACACAAAATATAATGGATTCATTTGGTTAATACACTTATCAATGAGGTGTCGGAAGCACGGCAACAAGGTGAATTTACTTGAGAAGCAAAATTGCACATGATATAACGATTTGTTTCCAGACAATACATCTTGAATTACATTTATTTTACTGACCCCACTTAGCAGTTCGTTTTCTACAACCAGAAAACAAAGGACCTGAAAATTAAACATAATCCTCAATTTGTTCTCTAAAAACAAGTCTTACATTTACATTTATGCATTTGGCAGACGCTTTTATCCAAAGCGACTTACATTGCATTACATTGCATTATACTATACATTTGTATCTGAATATCTGCAATCCCTGGGATCGAACCCATGACCTTGGCATTGCTACTGCCATGCTCTAACCACTGAGCTACAGGAAAGCTTGAGGGTGAGTCTTAAAGGGTTAGTTCACCCAAAAATGAAAATTCTGTCATTAATTACTCACCCTCATGTCGTTCCAAACCCGAAAGACCTTTGATCATCAAACGCATGCGTCGTGCTGTTCACATGAACAGCGTCTGCCAATACTAAGCCGGTGTTGTGACGCAGAACCTGGAAGCGCTGAACGTAAACAGTGTAGGAGAATGACACCAAAGAGAAGATATTGTTAAATAAAGTCGTTATTTTTGTTTTGTTTTTGTGCACAAAAAGTGTTCTTGTCACTTCATAACATTAAGGTTGAACCACTGCAATCACGTCGACTATTCTAACAATGACTTTACTACCTTTCTGGAACTTGAAAGTGGTGGTTAAATTGCTGTCTATGGACGAGTCATATACCTCTCGGATTTCATCAAAAATATCTTAATTTGTGTTCAAAGATGAATGAAGGTCTTACGGGTTTGGAACGAAATGAGGGTGAGTAATAAATGACAGAATTTTTATTTTTGGGTGAAGTAACCCTTTAATATCTTATGCAATTTGCTCCTCAAGTACATTTATCTCATTTTAAAGATGCTTAGATATTTTCTTTCTGGAAAGTAAGACAAAAATGCAAAGAAAATTATTTTTGCAATTAACTTTATATGAAGTTATAATGCACCCTTTTCACATTTCTGGGGTTCTTATAAGTGCAAGTCATCATAGTTGGGTAAACTTCTGTAGTGGTGTATATTTTTTTTGGTCACCTTTTCTCAAATAGCAAGAGATCAAATCTATGATAGCGTTTCTATGATTTTACAAAAGAGGAACAAATAATGAGAGACTGATTATGTTGGTCAGAACAGAGAAAGACTCACTCAGCTGTTGTATTAGAAACACTCGCAGCAACGTTAACTAGTTTTTTTGTAATTTAAAGCAGAAGTAATATAACACAATATACAGTATCTCACAGAAGTGAGTACACCCCTCACATTTTTGTAAATATTTTATTATATCTTTTCATGTGACAACACTGAAGAAATGACACTTTGCTACAATGTAAAGCAGTGAGTGTACAGCTTGTATAACAGTGTAAATTTGCTGTCCCCTCAAAATAACTCAACACACAGCCATTAATGTCTAAACCGCTGGCCACAAAAGTGAGTACACCCCTAAGTGAAAATGTCAATGTCACAGACACGCCAGGCTCCACAGTCACCCAATCACGATGCACTCCCTCACCAGAATACTAACCATCCACACCTGACACTCATCAGCACCATCATCACCGGCACTATTTAAGACACAGCAGCACACTCAGTCACTGTCCGGTCTTGTTAACGCATACCTGCCTGTTATGCTTACCTCAAGGACTCTTCTGACGAATACTTACCTGTCTCCAGCGTTCTCCTCGTGTGTCTGTCTCTGTGTCTGTCTCTGTGTCTGTCTCTGTGTCTGTCTCTGTGTCTGTCTCTGTGTCTGTCTCTGTCTCTGTGTCTGTGTCTGTGTCTGGTCTGCTCCTCGTCTGCCTGCCATCCACGATCCCTGGGAAATACAAGACAAGTATCAGTTCTACGATCACTCCTGCCACAAATTATACCTGCCATCACTCACCTGCACTCTGCCCGCTGTTTCTGGTTGTTCAATAAACTCTGTTTATATTCTACCAGTGTCTCCGTCCCCTTCTGTATGTAACAGTCAAAGTGTCAATATTTTGTGTGGCCACCATTATTTTCCATTACTGCCTTAACCCTCTTGGGCATGGAGTTCACCAGAGCTTCACAGGTTGCCACTGGAGTATTCTTCCACTCCTCCATGACGACATCACGGAGCTGGTGGATGTTAGAGAACTTGCGCTCCTCCACCTTCCGTTTGAGGATGTCTCAATAGGGTTTAGGTCTGGAGACATTCTTTAGCAAGGCAGTGGTCGTCTTGGAGGTGTGTTTGGGGTCATTATCATGTTGAAATACTGCCCTGCGGCCCAGTCTCCGAAGGAAGGGGATCATGCTCTGCTCATTCATGGTTCCCTCAATGAACTGTAGCTCCCCAGTGCAGGCAGCACTCATGCAGCCCCAGACCATGACACTCCCACCACCATGCTTGACTGTAGGCAAGACACACTTGTCTTTGTACACCACACACGCTTGACACCATCTGAACCAAATAAGTTTATCTTGGTCTCATCAGACCACAGGACATGGTTCCAGTAATCCATGTCCTTAGTCTGCTTGTCTTCAGTAAACTGTTTGTGGGCTTTCTTGTGCATCGTCTTTAGAAGAGGCTTCCTTCTTGGACGACAGCCATGCAGACCAATTTGAGGCAGAGTGCGGCGTGTGGTCTGAGCACTGACAGGCTGACCCCCCACCCCTTCAACCTCTGCAGCAATGCTGTCAGCACTCATACGTCTATTTCCCAAACACAACCTCTGGATATGACGCTGAGCACGTGCACTCAACTTCTTTGGTCGACCATGGCGAGGCCTGTTCTGAGTGGAACCTGTCCTGTTAAACCGCTGTATGGTCTTGGCCACTGTGCTGCAGCTCAGTTTCAGGGTCTTGGCAATCTTCTTATAGCCTACGCCATCTTTATGTAGAGCAACAATTCTTTTTTTCAGATCCTCATAGAGTTCTTTGCCATGAGGTGCCATGTTGAACTTCCAGTGACCAGTATGAGAGAGTGAGAGCAATAACACCAAATTTAACACACCAGCTCCCCATTCACACCTGAGACCTTGTAACACTAGCGAGTCACATGACACCGGGGAGAGAAAATGGCTAATCAGATATTTTTACTTAGGGGTGTACTCACTTTTGTGGCCAGCGGTTTAGACATTAATGACTGTGTGTTATTTTGAGGGGACAGCAAATTTACACTGTTATACAAGCTGTACACTCACTACTTAACTGAAGAAATGACACTTTGCTACAATGTAGTCACATGAAAAGATATAATAAAATATTTACAAAAATGTGAGGGGTGTACTCACTTCTGTGATATACTGTATAGTGTTAAAAGTGTACATTCATTTTTGTATATGATAATGTAAAAAAAATCCAAAAAGGTCCATGAGTGTGATGAAGTATCATTAAATAATTTAAACATGAGTATTTTCTATACACAGACACTATTTTGTGCTGTGAGTTAGTGTTTATTAATGCTATTTTTTTGTTTATCTACTGTTCTAAATATAGAAAGAAGAAGACCAACTTCTTCATCGTATCCCTGGCATTTGCAGACCTTCTAGTTGCCCTTGTTGTGATGCCCCTGGCAGCCATAGAGTTGACCACAGGTCAATGGAGTTATGGAGAGACGTTCTGCTTGATCCGTACCTCACTGGACGTGCTGCTAACCACAGCATCTATTCTGCATCTGTGCTGCATTGCACTAGACAGGTGAGTGATCATGAAGCTAATATAGTAACAAAAATGACTCATGTTCTACACAAATAACTGCTTGTGTTTCCATGGCAATATTGAGAAAAATAGACAATGCTATCATGCATTTAATAGTTTTGGGATAGCAATTTTTTGCTAGATTTGATCATATATTTTTTTTCTCTCTCTCTCTCTCTCTAAAAATATATAAACACTTTTTCTAAACAGAATTTTGGCATTTAGAGGCTTTCTGATTTCTGAGGCTTTCAGAGGTCTAAGCCCTGTAATCTTGCATCACCAAATTACAATGTGCTACAATACTTTTCTGGTACCCTGCTTTAATATACTGTACAGAGATAAAGTCTGGCCTGTATTGTGATGTCTAATTTATATTTTGTCCAGTTTCTAATCATTATGTGTCTTGGAGTGAACTGTACATTCACACAAAAAAGAAACGCATAATTTATGTCTTCACACTAACTCCAGGGGCTTGTCAGCATGTCAGCTAATTATGTGTAATTTGCTGTGTTACGTATGCAAATTCTCTCATGCTCTCCCATTGGGAAGACTGCAGCCCTCTTGGCCTGAAAGAGAGCAGCTGTGATTTATGCACCGCACCTGGTCCATATGGCAGTAACAGGACTCATTCTTATTCTCTCAAAGCCCCTATCTATCTATCTATCTATCTATCTATCTATCTATCTATCTATCTATCTATCTATCTATCTATCTATCTATCTATCTATCTATCTATCTATCTTTTCCCTCGAGTAACAAATTCTGTTATCTATCCCATTGTGTCACCAAGTTCTTTCTCCATCCATATGATTCCAATGACTCATAATGTCTTTGCCTCTGTGGTCTCCAGTGAGTGCATATTTTCTGGTTGTACATAATTTACTGCATTAGCTTTTCAAGGAAAGATCAGCAGAATCATCAGGGTATATCAAAGTACAGTACGTAGGGACGCATTGATTACGAAAGACACCGTACTGCCTGACAGCATCCATGAATCATTCTTTAGATATTTGCAATTTCTGTCTTGGGCAGGTACTATGCGATCTGCTGTCAGCCTCTGGTCTACAATAACAAGATGACACCTGTGAGAGTCTCAATGATGCTGGTTGGATGTTGGGTCATCCCCTTTTTCATCTCCTTCCTTCCCATCATGCAAAGCTGGAATACCATTGGAATCGAGAGCTTTGTAAGTGAGGAGTTGTTGGGTGCATTCTTCTTGTTATGCTGATGTATTCTAAACGTTTTAAAGGGATAGTTCACCCAAAAATTCTGTCATTTACTCACCCTCATGTTGTTCCAAACCTGTATGAATTTCTTTCTTCTGCTGAACACAAAAGAAGATATTTTGAAGAATGTCGGTAACCAAACAGTTGACGGGCCCCATTTACTTCCACAGTATGGAAAAAAATACTGTGAAAGTCAATGGGGGCATCAACTATGAACCTTGGTGAGCATAAGAGACTTCTTTCAAAATCTTCTTTCAAAAGGATCAAATGTTATCGATCATAACATGAAAATAATTATCAGTTAATGGTATCAGCCAGAATTTTAATCGATGCATACTTAATAGTTTTTTCATTTTCATTTTCTAGATCGAACAAAGAAAATTCAACTCTTCCCGTAATTCAACTTGTGTGTTCATGGTGAACCGACCCTATGCCCTGGTGTGTTCGGCCGTGGCTTTCTATGTGCCTCTGGTGCTGATGGTTCTCGCCTATCAGCGAATCTACGTCACCGCTATGAGTCATGCTCGGCGAATCGGCTCGCTGCATCGGGCCGGCTCGGCCCCTTCTTCAACTTACCCTAACCATGACCAACATGGCTCCAGTCGCATTAGGAATGAAACCAAGGCGGCTAAGACGCTGGCTGTCATCATGGGCTGCTTCTGTCTATGCTGGGCACCCTTCTTCATCACCAACGTGGTGGATCCCTTCATTAATTACAGCGTGCCCTGGCAGATGTGGACTGCTTGGCTCTGGTTGGGTTACATCAACTCGGGCTTGAATCCGTTCCTCTATGCTTTCCTGAACCGGGCTTTTCGAAGAGCCTTCCTTATGATCCTGTGCTGTGGGGATGAGCACTATGCCCGGCAGGAGGGCTTTAGTCCGAGCAGACGGCACTCAGAGTCTGTCAATGGAACCTCCATTTCTCTCAGGTACAGTTAGTCCCTCTTGAACACACTGAGCTTTCAGAAATGAGTTCTGGGAGAAAAGAAATGAAAGATAAGGTTGTATATGAAAAGTGAATGTAAGAATGTTGGTAAAGTGCTCGTGATGGAGATTTCTGGGTGGACATCATGCATTATTAAGGTCCTTTTCCTTTTTAATTTAGGGGCTGTTTACACCAACATTTTATGCATTTTTGCCGTTCATTTATACGACAACAGAGTTTATGAAAATGGGTTTCAAAATTAAAGTTTTGAAACAATAATGTTATCATCTTCATGTAAACTACAAAAATGCGAATTTGTAAAAAAAAAAAAAAAAAAAAGGAAACATCATCGTAGTGTTTCTTTACAAAGTGACAGCGCCAACTACTGGCCTGGCATGCGTAATACAGCACTTTTAGTCGTTTTTGCTGATCTGTGTGAAAGGAGATCGTTTCGTCGTCTGTAATTTCCATTTTTAGTACATTGTTGTCGTGTAACCGTACCCTTAGTTGTTTGCTAAAGCAATGAAAAGTAAAAAGTGCGTATATATTCTTGTACACCATTTAAAAGTTTGGGGTCGGTAAGATTTTTTTAATGTTTTTGAAATACTCTTTAGTCTTTATACTCGCCAAATACAGTAAAACAGTAATATTATGAAATATTACTACACTTAAAATTAACTATTTTCTGTTTACATATATTTAAAAGCATGCAAGCTGGATTTTTAACATCATTATTCCAGTCTTCAGTGTCACATGATCCTTCAGAAATCATTCTAATAAGCTGATTTGCTGCTCAAGAAACATTTCTAATTATTATCAATGTTATCATCAAACATTATTTTCAATGTAAAATAGTTGTGCTGCTTAATATTTTTGTGGAAACAGCAATACATTTTTTTTTAGGATTCTTTGATTAATAGAAAGGAAAAAAGAACAGCATTTATTTGAAGCAGAATGTTTTTGTAACAGTGTAACAGTGTTTTAACTGTCACTTTTGATCAATTTAATGTATTGCTGAATAGAAGTATTAATTTTTTTTTTTTTAAATGACTGACTCCAAACCAATTTTTTTATAATTATATATTTTTTGTTTTTGATATTAACTTGAAATTTATAGCATGGGTCTTTGATGGGGTGTCCATGGCTAATTATTAATTTATATTTTTACTAATATAAATTTTTTCCAAATTTGCCATAATTAAAAAAAAAAAAAGAATAATGTGTGATAATCAAAAAAATAATATTAAGTCATAAGTTGAGCGAAAGTTTAGCTAAAATGTTTCACCGTCCAGTTTGTATTTCGTAAAATTAAAATGTAATGTGCCAATATTTCTCATCAATAATTATTATTTTAATGATTTTGCATTGTAAGTATCATATCATAAAGCTGAAAATGCAACCCTCAATTCTATACAATCATGTTTATCAAGTCCTTATCCTGCAAAATGTTGAAGATGATACAAATATTAGAAATTATAATGTTACTGTAATCTTAGGCTGTGTGCATTATCATAAAAATGATCTTTATAAAACCCATTTAGAAACATGCTAATTCCATACAGCTTTTTACAAGACACTTAAAAATGACATAATCGGCTAGAACACGCTCTGCAACTTTGAAAGTGAAAAGCTGTGTTTAGCCACAAGAGCTGGTAGAATATTCAGCAACAAGTCTTTCCACATTTCCAGTTGTTTTTCTTCTCATGGTTTCAGACTGTTTTAAGTGGACTCTGCCATTACAAAGGTAATTACCCACACGCTCATTTTGCATAAGTATAGATGACATCATTGTGGCTCTTGATCAAAACAAAAGCACGTGTTTGTGACCATGGAATGTTCATTGCTCTGAAACTTTATGATCTGCATAAAACAACACAGGCATTGTAAATACACCACTATTTATTTTCCCATCTTTTATTTGTGCATTTCTATTATTGGTTTGTGTTTTCCACCCCAGACGAATGAATTACTTCATTGATGTTTTGACCTTTTTGATTTTTGTAACTAAGGCCAGTACTCTGAATGTCTATGCTCAGTGGTTTACCGTCTCGTCCTAGCAAAATACTTGTTATTTTATGCGCCAATATAATGGGTGGATCCTTATGATTTGCTTTGTTACAATGATGCTTTGGGGAATTATTCCCCATTTTATTACGTTTAAGTGGCTCTAGACAAACCGTAATGTTTAATTCGCATGAGTAGTCTCCTTTTTTTTACTTATTTTAGTGCGATGCAAAGCCCCTGCCCAGTCATGTGGCATCTTTTAAGTCTTTGAAGTCCTATTTTGCTATACATTATTCAGGAAACAGTTTATTATTCATCCACTTAACTGATATATATATATATATATATATATACAGTGGGTACGGAAAGTATTCAGACCCCCTTAAATTTTTCACTCTTTGTCATATTGCAGCCATTTGCTAAAATCATTTAAGTTCTTTTTTTTTCCTCATTAATGTACACACAGCACCCCATATTGACAGAAAAACACAGAATTGTTGACATTTTTGCAGATTTATTAAAAAAGAAAAACTGAAATATTCCTAAGTATTCAGACCCTTTGCTCAGTATTTAGTAGAAGCACCCTTTTGATCTAATACAGCCATGAGTCTTTTTGGGAAAGATGCAACACCTGGATTTGGGGATCCTCTGCCATTCCTCCTTGCAGATCCTCTCCAGCTCTGTCAGGTTGGATGGTAAACGTTGGTGGACAGCCATTTTTAGGTCTCTCCAGAGATGCTTAATTGGGTTTAAGTCAGGGCTCTGGCTGGGCCATTCAAGAACAGTCACGGAGTTGTTGTGAAGCCACTCCTTCGTTATTTTAGCTGTGTGCTTAGGGTCATTGTCTTGTTGGAAGGTAAACCTTCGGCCCAGTCTGAGGTCCTGAGCACTCTGGAGAAGGTTTTTGTCCAGGATATCCC
>RJVU01035392.1:7188891-7288704 GCA_003731715.1 Anabarilius grahami
TATTTTTCGATAGCTTCAAGCTAAAGACAGAAATGAGATGAGGCCGGAGATCAGTCAAAAAGAAAGCTTCAAGACAGACAGGCTGCTCTTTTTTTACAAAGTTTTCAAAGCTCAAAGCCTGCCTGGCGTGTTGTAGGAATCTGTTTTGGCATATGGGGAGAATTATTGGACATTAGGAGTATAATGTAGCTCATAAAGGGGGGAACTCATCTGAACTGGATTACTGATTTTATCAATCTCAGACTTATTATAGAACAGCTCATGAGAACGGCATGAAAAAAAGGTTTCAAGACATGCCTGTTGACCCTATAGGGTTCTTTGTTTCTTTTTGGACATTAATAATGTTTAGTGCTAACTGCAATGTGCAAACTGCCAAATTATTTAAAGGTTAAATAGAAGTAAAGTAAAAGAAAGTTTGACCATCTGGTCAGCAATATAACTAAAAAAGTATATCTCGAGAATTTCCCAGAACTTTATGAATTTGGAGATCTTAGCAATGTTCATATTTTACACATAACCCACCCCGGTATGCACATTATGTACAACTGACAAATAACAATCCTGCTGCACAAAGTTGCACGGCATTCTATGAGTAAAAAGTTTTAATAATTTAATTTAAAGAAGGTTTTAATATTTGACAGTTGATTCAATAAGAATAATTTGATCAGATTTCATTCTTACATTCAAGGTTAATCTAATTTTCTTGGGCATTAGAAGCACACACATTTACTCCTAATAGATCAGGATTCATTTACAAAGCAAATGTATTACTGAGGAAGACATACATTTACATTTATGCATTTGGCAGACGCTTTTATCCAAAGCGACTTACATTGCATTATACTATACATTTGTATCTGAGTATGTGCAATCCCTGGGATCGAACCCATGACCTTGGCATTGCTAGTGCCATGCTCTAACCACTGAGCTACAGGAAAGCCACCACCAATGTGCAGCATCCACCTGGATGATGCGACGGCAGCCATATTGCGCCAGAACGCCCACCACACACCAGCTTACTGGTGGAGAGGAGACAGAGTGATGAAGCCAATCAGTGTATGGGGATGATTAGGAGGCCATGATGGACAGAGGCCAATGGGCAAATCTGGCCAGGATGTCAGGGTTACACCCCTACTCTTTTCGAAGGACATCCTGGGATTTTTAACGACCACAGAGAGTCAGGACCTCGGTTTAACGTCTCATCCGAAGGACGGTGCTTTTTTAACAGTATAGTGTCCCCATCACAATACTGGGGCATTAGGACCCACACAGACCACAGGGTGAGCACCCCCTGCTGGCCTCACTAACACCTCTTNGCAGCATCCACCTGGATGATGCGACGGCAGCCATATTGCGCCAGAACGCCCACCACACACCAGCTTACTGGTGGAGAGGAGACAGATTGATGAAGCCAATCAGTGTATGGGGATGATTAGGAGGCCATGATGGACAGAGGCCAATGGGCAAATCTGGCCAGGATGTCAGGGTTACACCCCTACTCTTTTCGAAGGACATCCTGGGATTTTTAACGACCACAGAGAGTCAGGACCTCGGTTTAACGTCTCATCCGAAGGACGGTGCTTTTTTGACAGTATAGTGTCCCCATCACAATACTGGGGCATTAGGACCCACACAGACCACAGGGTGAGCACCCCCTGCTGGCCTCACTAACACCTCTTCCAGCAGCAACCTAGTTTTCCCAGGAGGTCTCCCATCCAGGTACTAACCAGGCTCAGCCCTGCTTAGCTTCAGTGGGCAACCAGTCTTGGGCTACAGGGTGATATGGCTGCTGGCCATATCATATTGTATATAATGACTTAAATGTCATGTCTTTACATTCCTAATAGCTAATTCCTCATTCTTAATAGAGTGGTGCAGGTATAACGTCACTTTGTTAGCATCACACTGGTCCTTCGATAAAAACCCAATAGGATTTTTCCATAGGCTTTTGGATTATCGCAAAAAAACAAGCTCTGTGATCAACAAAAGTTTATGATACTTACACATTTTGTCCATCAAGATCATTTTCACAGATGAACACAACTTTTATGAATTTTGAAGCCTAAATGCAGTCGGTAGAAGTATAAAACTAACGGTGGGCTATGAACGAACTACACCACAGTCCCATGACTTCCACGTCACCACCACTAAGCTTCCGACAACTCTTTCAGTCTTTATCTAAAAAACATTTTCCCAGAAAGTTTAGTTAGATAGTTTACAAGAGCACAATTGTAAGCATAACGAGGCTGTAAAAGCGGACTGAGCTTACCTGTTTGCCGTGATGACGTTTAATGACAGCCTCTGTAGTCCCATTTAGCCACTTGTTAGCAACTGCCTTTTTCAAGACATGTAACAGCTTGCAAAATCACGGGTAGGTTAATAATGATGTATTTTATGTAAAACGTGAAAGTATATTTTGCTTGTATTAACCATGGGCCTTTTTTCAGCCATTTACCCAAAAACCCATTCAAAAGACCCATTGACTTGGGGACAATGGAACCGGAAGTGCTAAAATGCTAACTTGCTTCCGCATTTTTGCCTACAAATTTACGTTATACCTGCACCACTCTACTGCATCAGAAGTCTTGAAATATATTGTAGCTGTCATATGGACCACTTCTATGGAGAATTTTTTTAAATTATTGGAACTAGACTTAAAAATTATTGATTTGTCTTATTGTATTCTATGAAGGGGAAAAAAGCATTAGAACTTGGTGAGTAAATAATGACAGAAGTTTCATTTTTGGGTGAACTATCCCTTTTAAAAAAATTGCATTGACATGCTATAAACTGAGAGGTTAAATCTTGGAGGTCCAATTCTAAGAAGGAAGCAAAGCCAGTTGGAGAGATGAGAAAGTGATGAGGAACTTAGTGAGTTTGTGGCTTGTGTAACAGTCAGGCTGAGAATTCCTCAGTCTTACCCTGCCGACCCTCAGCCAAGATTCGCTCGAGTGAAACTCACGAGTCAATCACTCTATACTCCCCTAGCATACTTGAACCCAAAACACATTCTTTTAGCTGTTTTGCTCCACCAAACAGCTGTTGTTGTGTTGTACACAACAACATGTTGAGGACAGAACCCTCTGGAGCCCTGTTCATGCAAGACAAATGGGATGTGACACTCATGCTGTCCATACTGAAGAGTTTTTTATTATTATTATTAGAGTGCTCAGCTTAAATGCATGATAATGTGTGAATGGGTGGATGTGCAAAGAGTGCAAACTTTCAACTTTCATCCTGGGAAGATCTGCAGCAAGCTCAGGTTCACTGAAACCTGCTGTAGTCGTGAGATAATGCAGATCAAGTGCTAGTTTTAGAGTTTCTGCCCCACATTCTGCTCCTCCATGATGATGGTTTCTTTTTTGTCATTATGCACCAGCTACAGCAATTCAAATGGAGACGTAGGAACAATTTGAAAGTGAACAGAACACATAATAAACTTTGTTAGCTTGGCCCATGAATATAAGGTGATGTAACATTCACCCAGCAGTTGCAACCAGTGCCAGAAATTAACTTTTAACTTTTTAGCTTTTAGCTGTACTCTGATTACTGGAAGTGCTATTTGCAGTTTTAAATTTTGATGTCTGCAAGGGCTTTACAAACCAGGTGTCAATAGAATATAGATAGGTGGACAGCATACAACATGTGATACTTATGGATACAATTAAAGAAAATAATACTTTTATTCAGCAGGGACACATTAAATAGATCAAAAGTGACACTAAAGACATTTATAATACAAAAGACATTTTTTTTTTTAAACTTTCTATTCATCAAAGAATCTTGAAAAATATGTATCATGGTTTTAAGCAGCACTGTTTTTGGATCATTTGACACTGAAGACTGGAGTAATGATGCTGAAAATTCAGCTTTGCCAACACATGAATAAATTACATTTTAAAATATATTAAAATAAAAAACAGTTATTTTAGATTGTAATGATATTTCACAGTATTGTTTACTGTATTTTTGATCAATGATACTTTTGTCAAAGATGATTGACAGTTAGCATATAGTTTGGATTGGCGGTATGGTTCTGTTCTGGGTAAGAACTCCCTGCCCATCCATGCAGCCTAACATGGATAAGAGCAGGGAGAGCAGCGATAACCCCATAGGGTAAACAGAACAGAACCAACAAATATGTATTGGAGATATCAATTAATGTTCAATAATTTAATATACAACATTAATTCAAGAATTAGTCTGATTCGAAGGGGAATCAGAAGGCCAAGTCCTGACTGGACGGAGGAGGAGCTGGGGATCTAGGAGGGTAATTAGCTCCAGAGAAATGCGATAAGCTGCTGATAAAACTGATGGACCTTATACCGTACATAGGATGCCATGATAGGACTCGTATTCCTATAGGTAGATATGGATCAGTTGAGAGTCAACTGATGCAAGCTTGACTGAGGTGACTTGCCAGACTAACACTACGCTTGATTTTTGGTCAAGAGACTTACATTTAAAGGATTAGTTCACTTTCAAATGAAAATTACCCCAAGCTTTACTCACCCTCAAGCCAACCTAGGTGTATATGACTTTCTTCTTTCTGATGAACACAATCGGAGTTATATTAATAAATATCCTGATGCATCCGAGCTTTATAATGGCAGCGATAGGGATCAATGAGTATGAGCTGAAGAAAGGGCTTCCATCAACATCCATCCATCATAAACGTGTACTCCATACGGCTCCGGGGGGGTTAATAAAGGCCTTCTGAAGCGAAGCGATGCATTTGTGTAAAAAAAAAAAATCCATGTCCAGTTAATATCTATATAAGTTATGAAGTAAAATATCTTGCTTCCACCAGACAGCCTTCCGTATTCAACTGACGAAGAAAGGGTAAAACTCTCGCAGTTCAAAAAGCTTATGCTATGTCCTACGCCTTCTCTATTCAACTTACGGAAAAAGCTTACCTGACACGACGGCAGTTCCGATTTTTTCACAAGTTTGATGCGGAAGGTGGTCTGGCGGAAGCTAGATATTTTACTTCATAACTTAAATGGATATTAATATGGATTTTTTTTTTACACAAACACATCGCTTTGCTTCAGAAGGCCTTTATTAAACCTTGGAGCCGTGTGGAATACGTTTCTATGTTTGGACCCATTAAGGATTCCTGCGTATTTTAGCTGAACAACTTTTTATTTTTTTATTTTATAAGACATCATAACAGGGACATTTAGAAACAGTCCATAAGGCTCTATACATGTACAAAGAATCTTTTGCTGAGGTTAGTTTGTTTCTGGTCTGATTCTGTCTTTACTTCCATTACTTTTGATTTGTGTTTTTGGCTTTTTTCTCGTTTTCCTGTTCACATCTGTTTTCATTCACTGTCCACTGATATTAGCAGTATATATTATTTTTCTCAGAAAACTTGCATTGGACTGCATTGTCTTCTTTTCTGTTACAATGAATCAGAATATAAATGTATGTTTTGTGTTTTGTTGTCTTCAGATTGTCATTTCTTCAAAACCGAAGATACAGCGACAATTCCAACCGATTTCTGTCGAGTGAGCTGGAATCACAGGAGTCTGTTGGTGCATCATAGCCAAGATTTCAGAAGCCTACAAATGCAGTTTGATGAGAACATACAGATAACTGCCTACATAGGAAATATATGCCGAATCAAGATATTTCATTGCAGTTGGATTTTTGATGGGTTTTCACCTTCAGTGATAAATCACAAAGATTATTTATAGGCCTATTTCACACCGAACTTCTACAGTGTGTGAGGAAGATGTTAGCATGCAGGCATTTTATCAGACGAAAGCAAACAAATAATATGCCCAGGAATGTTCAAGGAAATGATTAAAGATTGAAACAAAAAGTTAAAGGCAAAAAAAACTGCTCTATAAAGAGATTTCTTCGTCCCCTTGAACATTTTTCAAGCTATATGGGGTTGTCAACTTACTGCTTCTCATTTCAAGCTATATGGGGTTGTCAATTTACTGCTTCTCATTTATGTAGTTCTCATCTTTCAAATTAGGAGGAGCACGTCTGCTTTGGCTATAAAGGCAAACATATACAGTTGAAAGCGGCCTGTCATTTAAGCATGTGGTTATTCTTGCATACAGTGAACCTAAAATGCTCATTTTCAGACGAAGGAGTTGATATTCCCTCTTTATTCAACAAGGTATTTATGTTGTACATGTACAGTTTTGACTTCTGTGAAAAGAAGCAGTGGCTTGTCACTGTGTGACATTTGTACTTTTATTGTATCACTGTGTAATCGAACTGAATTTAATGTACAGTGTATCTGGACGATGAATCTAAAAACTTGTCAAAGTTTCATAAAACTGCATAAAAACTATATCGTTACTCGTACTGCATCTGTTCGGCACTTCTCATCCATTATATAAAAGTGTCTATTTGATGTGCCATTGTTCTTTCCATTGTGCTCCAGACGGCTTGATGGAGATCTAGGAGACAGCTAAATGGTGAAGTATTTTAATTGTGTAATGCTTCACATGGCCTTGAAAGCATTAGCTTGATCAGGCCATTACATTGTTTTGCCCAAACGAGTCAATCACGTCGAGGCATCTAGTGCCACTCAAAAATTCAAACTCGACCATCAAAGATCTAAATTACTACCCATTTGCAAAAAGAATGAAGTTTTAAGGCACACAACAGATGTTTTATGCTCTCACAGTGACACTCAATCTGATGAAAAATAACGCTAAGATCTTTGAAGCACTGCTTTGACATCCACTCACAATATATGTTACCATTCAAAAGTTTGGGGTCAGTAAGATTTTTTTTAGTCTGTTATGCTCACCAAGGCTGCATTTATTTGATCCAAAATACTATAAAAAAAAGTATTGTGAAATATTACCATTTAAAATAGCTTTTCTATTTTTTTTTTTTTTTTTTTTTTAAATAGTAATTTATGTGTTGGCAAAGCTGAATTTTCAGCAGCCATTAATCCAGTTTTCAGTGTCACACTATCTTTCAGAAATCATTACAATTTGCTGATTTGGTGTTCAAGAAACATGTCTTAATGCTGAAAACAGTTGTGCTACTTAATTCTAAAAGAGAGAAAAAAAGGCAAATACATTTTCTCAGGATTCTTTGATGAATAAAGTTTAAATGACTCATTTGAATAAACCACATTTATATGAAATCCTTTGTAAAATTATGTCTTTAATCTCATTTTCAATTAAATGCTTCATTGCTTAAAAGTATTAATTTCTTTGAAGATTCACAATTGTTAGTAATCCAGTTTATTAAAAACTGTGCAGAACTGGAACAAAAACTCAAATTTTAAATGTATAAAGAAGCATTTTATTAAAAGTGCTGTATATACAAGGAAATGACTGACCTTTTATGAGCTAATATATACACAATCTAAGTAGGTAAACAACAATATAAAAAAATAAGCAAGATAAAAAATATATATATAATTGTGCCTTTTAAAATAAACAAAGTAAGTTGTTGGAAAGTCACTGCACTGGTAAAATGTAAACAAGGCAAACACCTGAGAATTGTTTCATCCTGTATAGTTTTCAAAGCTGACATGATTATTTGTGACCTAAACCTCATAAAAAATAAATAATAAAGAACAATGCTGACAGTCCATTTAAAGCATGTCTTTAACGGTGGAATTGAGAAAACCATCACTGTTGGCTTTCCTGGAGAGCTCGCTCTGTAATGGGAAACAAGACAACACATTTGTTAACATCTTTACGAACTGAACACAATCATTATTACGTGTGGGTCTTAAAATGTTAATGATCTCTCTCAGGGGAATTAGCGGTCACAAATGAGCATCCTTCTTATCACCGATGCTCCATTTGTAGTTAATATACATCCAGGGAAGTGGTCTAGAACTGATTGATTGGTCTTACGGTAAAGGCTGAGTAGCTCATTGGAATGGGTTTCTTGTCACTGTTGAACTCCTGCAGTGGCACGCGCAGGCCAGAGCTGGCCTCTGTAGTCTTGCTCCTCTGTTAGACCAATGACAAAACCACACAAAAATGAAGAAGCATCATTGATCTTCAGCGTAAAGACACTACCAACAACATGCTAAAGAAGATGGGACTTGACCTACAGTTTTACACAGAGTAGTGATTTTTATTGATCCAACAGTGTCATCTAGTGTTTGCTGGGGGAACATTTTCTATTTTAACACTGAACTGAACACTGAAGGGTTAGTTCACCCAAAAATTTTAATTCTGTCATTACTCACCTTCATGTCGTTCCACACCCATAAGACTTTCGTTTGTTTTCTTAAATCTGTTCATCATATAAAGCGATTGAGTTTTTTCAGAAAATATGGACTAAACAGCTCAATTCACATGGATTAGTTTTACAATCTCTTTATGAACTTTTTGAGGCGTCAAAGTTTTAGTTGCGTTGATGTCTATGGAAGGACAGAAAGCTCTCAGATTTCATAAAAAATATCTTTAATTGTTTTTCGAAGATGAACGAAAGTTTTACGGGTTTGAGTGATCTATCCCTTTAAGTCTAACCACAATCCTTTTGGACTGATCTCAAGCCAAAAGCTTTGATCACAGAGTTGAGTTTTGATTGCCCCGGGCAGGTGTTTTTTACCTTGGCAGAGAGTTGAGGCCTTCCTGGCACACAAAGAAACGTGGTGGATGAGCTGCTACTGCTGCTGCTGCTACTGTTAACGGTTGCAGTGCGAGGTGCCAGCAGATTGGGCGTCTGAAAGTTTTGAAAGAAAAACACATGTTTTGATAAAATGCTCGTTTTTGCACACAACATTCTCAGTGAGAAAACGAGTACCTTTTTAATTTTGTTAGGGGTGGGGGTGGTACATGTCGCTCCGAGGGCTCTCTTTGTTGGAGTTTTAAACAGAGAGGTTTCAGTTTTCTTTGTCATCTGGAAAGCAAAAATCATCCAGGTTAGTGAAATAAAGCTATAAAATTGTTCCTGAACAAAACAAAGTATGTAAATGTATTAAGATAAGATATATGTCACTATGTATGTACTACCAAATTGCACACTATCTGATATTTTAAACACCCATAAAGTGAAACTCGCCCGTTCATTCTTCTCCTTATCTTTCTGCAAGCGATGCTCTTCCCACTGGCTGGAGATATAATCCATGATCCTTTGACCTTGCACGAGGAAGGAAGACCCCTTATTCTTTTCCCATTCTTCCACATGGCCTCTCAACTCCTCTTCCAGCTGTATGTGTAGAAACACAGATAAATTGAAAAAAAGTTTGGTTGTTCACAGCCACAACTTGTTTACAACAGGAACGGTTCACCCCAAAATTAAAATCATTAGTTGCAAAACCAGAAGTATCAACAGATCTTTTCATTCACCTGAATAATGGATTGAGGGAAAAAAAAAAAGAGCAGAGTATATCCGTCAGTTGTTGATTAAATGGAGGCAGATCTGAATGCAAGCTTACAGTCGATTGTAAGAACAGGGTTGAAGTTTAAGCAGTAAATGATCTGAGAAGTCGGTTATGATATACAAATTAAGATATTTTGATTAAAAATTACAAAAGTAAAAAAAAAGAAGAAACATACATGGATGAATTTTTCAAAAAAGATCAGAAACATGCATTTAGAAAATAGATTGGGTGAATTTTCATTTTGTTTCAACTTCAATAACAGAATACAGGATAATATTAATATATATTTTTAAAACTATGTACAAGTATACCTTTGGGAGCAGTTTCTGCACTTTTGCCCTGTCCTTACTCTCTTTGAGCAGAGACCCTCCTCTGTTACTGAAGCGATTTGGATCTGCAGCCTTTCTCTGGTAAGCGAAACGCATAGAACAAAATGACACTTGTGAAACCACATACGGTTGAGCTGATTGACTGCAAGCATGGGACTAGGGAGAACCTCAAACTCTTGAAAGAGAGCCCAGTTCCTCTTCCATTTCTCCAGGTCCTCCAGTATGGGCTGTGCTGCCTCATAGAAAGCCTTCGTTTTCAGAAGCTCGGTGTCATGGAGGGCCAGCAGCTCCTCTGTGTAGTGATCTGTTCAACCAGAGTGAAGTTAAGAGAGATCAGTTTCATCGGATCTTTGATTTTAACGATTTTAAATAGGGTTGGTAATCATTCAAATATTTAATATACTTCCATAAAATGCTGATTAATTCATTAGAATTAATTTGCTGAGTAAAGTTATGAATCTTTTATGAAACACTATGTAACTTTTTTGGGTTTAAAATTAATTTAAATAATCAATCCTTCTTCCAAAACATGTCTTTGTCTTTGCCTGATTCACTATAGTAAGCCAGTTATAACCGTTTATATTTTAGATTGGTCGGGATGGTTTTCACAGGAAACAAAAAAACAAAACAAAAAAAGCCGAACAGAGAGTCTGCTGGCAAAAAGAGAATGCAACAGAGCTCGCAATAAAACCAGAATCAACATGGCCTTGGCTTTACAGAGATGGTGAGAACTGAGGAATTTTGAAATGTTGTAAAAGTGATGCAAAGGTGGTGTTTTTATTATTAAACAGGTGAGTAAGTTATTTTATCAAAGAGATAAACTGCCATATGTAGCTCTCTAACGAAGTCAATTGTAAAACATTATCTATTGTAAAGGGTCACATTTTATTCAAATCAACCAATTTCTGTAATCGATTACGTTGAGGCGTCATTGCAGCCCTAGCATGCAGATTTGTTTTTTAACCGCTAGAGGGCCAAAAGTTACATAGTGTACCTTTAAATATATTTAAATGACTTCTAAGTTGAGATAGCAGGGTTTAGGTAACTTACTATCACAGAAGTGAACACTGAACGGCTCTCTCTGTTCTGGTCCAAACATGCATTTGTCCCAGAGAATCACAAGCTCCTGTCGGACCTTATCAACCACTTCCTCCAGATGAGCCATCTGCAATTCCTCCAGATGTTCCACAAAGCCCCGCCACTGAAAGAGGAAATGCACTCCATTAGCATTTGTTGGTAAACCACAAGGAGAGTTGAGATCTGCGAGAGGGTTCTAGTGCCCTGATAACATCCTGTGGGTAAGATGGAAAAGCTCTCACCCGTCTGATATCATCAGAGAGAGTGCTCATCACAGCCTCTCGGAACACCTCGCCTTCCGGCTCAGGACAACTAAGACGATTCCACAGGCTCGTAGCTCGCTCTTTGAGTTTGTCTCGAGCTGAAATCAAGGATTCCTTCTTCATTTCAAGCTGTGTGGAATAAATATTAATTAAGCATTAAATGCACATTTTTTTGGGGGGTATTCCAGAAAGTAAGGTTAACTTACCATCACATTTACCCTGAACATATACCCAAACCTTGCTTACTCAAGGTACGCAGGTTCCAAAATCAATAGGGCAAGCGTGTGCTAAAAACCTCTGAAGTAAACTAACTCTGGAACATAACCTGCTCTGGAGTAGGGTAAGTTGGAGAGATTCTCCAGAGAGAATAAGTTGAAAGTTACCTCAGGGTTTTGGAAAGTTAAGGTTATCCGCTTACTCTGAGTAAACTTACCCAGGTAAGTCACATAACCTGCTTTATGGAATACTCCCAGGCATATGATCAGCTATATAACAACAACTATTATTATTAAAATTATTTTATTATTATATAAATTTAAAATATAATAAGCCAATAAAGAAATATTACTACTGCAGTCTGCACTATAAAAAAAAGATCAATTTCATAATAATAGTTATTGGGCAGCAGGCATATAACACAGTTTTATATACTATGCAGTGATTTTTATTCATATTTGGCATGTTCATTTTGGACCCTGGCTGAGATGCTAAAGGTGTTCTGTACACAACCACTAGATGGCACCACCACACTTGTGCAAAATGATATGGTATCCATTCATTAAAGGGATAGTTCACCCAAAAATGAAAATTCTGTAATCATTTACTCCCCCTCAAGTTGTTCCAAACCTGTGTAAACTTCTCTGTTCTGCTGTACACAAAGGAAGATATTTGGAAGAATGTAACGAAGCAGATCTCGCCCCCCATTGAGTACCATAGTAGGAAATAAAAATAAAAATGTATACAGGTTTAGAACAACTTGAGGGGGAGTAATGACAGAATTTTCATTTTTGGGTGAATTATCCCTTTAAATCTGTTGTTTTGTTCCACCCCCCACATTTTCAAAACTACTTTTTAAAATAACATGATTAATGTGTGGCACCTGGCTGAGCAGCAGTTTCAAGGCTTTGATATTGTCATGTGTGAGCAGAAAAATGTCAGTGTCTGGGCAGATGGACTCCCGTTCCAGACTGCTCTCTGGTTCATGTCCCATCTCGTCCATTAGAGTCCTGATGTCCTCCCTGAGCCCAGAGAATATCTTCACCCTGTTCTCCTACAAACACAGTGCTAAAAATCACAAAAGCATCCAGGACAGAAACTCATAAGTGATCAGAAGACTTTCAAAAAGAGAATACATACTTTTTCTTTGCTGAGTTTCTCGACATGCTCCTGGAGTTCCTGCAGCTGGGTTTGAGAGGGCACACTTCCCGAAGGAATGTAGTACGGGGTAGAGCACAGGGTCACGCACAACTCCTCGTCCTGCTTCTTCAAATCGCTCAACTCTCTTAAACGTTCATTCTTCTCCTTCAGAAGATAATCAACACGGCACCGCAGGTTCTTCTCCATCTGGAGAACTGTAAGATCTTCCTCCAACTAAAAAATATTGCAGGATTACCATGAAACTTACAAAGTGTACAAAGTTTGAAATTCTTAACCAAAATTTGAGACATAAATGAATAGTTTAAAATACCTGATGTGTGTTGATAGTTATTTTAACGTAATAAACAGCATTATAAAGCAACTAAATTAAATTAACTAAATAAAAGGTGCAAAATCATGAATCTAATCTTTTGTAGTAATTTTTTCTAATTCAAATTTTTTTTTTTGTAGTAACCTTTTTTTTTTTAAATGAATGAATAAAGACTCTCTTTGTCTTTAAAAAAAATAAGAATGAGAAACCAATTTGTACTGTAATCCATGAAAAGTGCCATTGCTCATCTAGACAATAATATTACAGTATTTCACAGGTATTACTTTGTACGGTTCCACTGACAGTTCCAAGGACAGCGTTTCCAACTGTTTCTGGGAGGTAATGATATCAGCTCTGATGCGATGTCTTAAGGCCTCCTCCTCCATGATCATGGAATGCAAAAGCCCCTAGAGAACATGAATAATTCAGAGCAAGTTTAAAGCCTAAATAGTGGAAGAATGTGATGTACACAAAGGTTTATAACTTACATCTATATGCTTTTTCACAGTTTGCATTCGCTCCACCCTCTGGTCCTCCATGATGCCGATGCTGTCCCATATGTCCACAAGCCTGGCCATCGCATGATTGATCTCAGTCACAAGAGAGAATGCCAGAGCCTCACTGCTCATGAAAACACAAGGAAATAAATGAGAATGACAGATCTTGAGGTGTTGGGACTGAACAGTCTCAGTCTCCATTCACTTTAATTTCATCTTTTTGCAATACAATGACTAAGACACATCTCCTTTTTTGTTCAACAGAAGAATGTTACAGTTTTGGAAAAACATGAGGTGTGAGCAAATGACGACAGAATGTTTATTACTACTACTACTATATATATTTATTAGGTGAACTATCCCTTTAACACTGTTATATGAACACCTAAATAGGCTCACAACAACAAAATTGGTCAGCAAGATTCTAGACATGAGTAATAAAGTATGTTTAGCTATTTAAAATTACTACAGCTTCAATAAAACTCGCTGTATTACCAAAATGCATGTAGGTAATGTATGTAGCATGTTTTATGTTGTCAGCCACAATATATACCAGATAATGAGACACGGCCATTATATAATTTAATCTCGCGCTTTTTAACAGTATCCACCAAGACACACTTACCTTCTTCGACAAGACATCGTTGTACCGTATTAACGCACAACTCCGTCGATAAACTGAATAAATATGACTAATAAAAATAAATGACAGTCGTCTCTCCCCTCAGCCAACGAGCGGTAAAATTTGAATCGCTGCTGACGTCTTCTTCACTGTATGCAGCGTGAAAAGAGTCTCATATAACTTCTATAGTAGTGCGCCACTACGCGACCTGGAGCGGAATAGTTTCCTTATCATAATAATCGAGCACATTCCGTAGTGATTTGTGATAACGAGGATTTGTTTTGTTTTCACATCCTTCAGGATGTTAGTGTTGGAATGACATTCAGATAACCTATGGACCTTTGCTCCAATATACATAATAGATAAGAAAGTGCACATTTGTTGTAAAAGAACTGACACAAATGATGAACAATGCAGGAAGCCTACAAACCACAAAATTTGCAGTCTGTGGAGCATCTTCAAATAAGGTACAGTAAGCTGAAAAGCCACTTTTGTATGTTTCTTGTCAAAAACATGGGCAATTGTTCCTTTACAGTAAGGGGTGTCAAAAGAGGCATACTATTATTGTTTGATCCCAAAGTAAATTTTAAGTTAATTGAACGCAAGAAGCACAATAACATATATTATAAAGTGCTAAAATTAGAATGTTTTTGCAATTTAAACATCATAACAAAGTATGTTTTAAAAAAAATCATGTTTTTTATTCAATATTTAACAGAGAGAATTTATTCTCTGTCTCTCCTCTCAAGGCATCATTTGTCTGAAAAAGTTTGAACTGCTTTACAATATTCATGTGCACATGAAGCTAAAAACATGAACCTTCAGGCAGCAAAATGGTGAAGTCCAAATAATAGTTATTGACACTGGTTTACATTTACATTTACATTTATGCATTTGGCAGACGCTTTTATCCAAAGCGACTTACATTGCATTATACTATACATTTGTATCGAAGTATGTTTAAAATATAATCACATCTCCAGGTCAAATTCATCATTCACATTTATTAACCAAGAACACCATAAAAACATGTTCACATTTAAAAGACAGTAGTAGGCCTGTAACAGGCCACTTAAAATCACAAATCTGTATTGCCTTCTCATGGTCCTCTTTTTTTTCTTTCTGGCAGTTAATGGCAGGTTTTGCACCAGTCACACAGGATATTACATATTTAACATTAAAAATGGCATTATATATTACATTCATTTCTGAGGGATTAGTTTGTCATTAGAAATATGTCAATTACTTTGCTAATTGTTTGATTTTCTTGTAATTTCTGGTAAATTAATATGAGACATATGCAATTTTGTCTTACTGTGTGTATAATCATAACCCCTGAGTTTGTACAGTACCAAAGTATTCAGAATATTCATATTCAGTGGAATTTTTGTGCCATCAAATGATGATTTCATAAACATGTTCAACATGAGATAATTTTCCAGGAGTTAAATGTCATGTTTCTTGTGTTTTAATAGAAACATGTTTTTTAGCTCTTGAGGCCCATTTGTGGACAAATTACACAGACGAGTCATTAACCGGTGGTGTCGTACCAGTAGCAAAACAAACAGCACTGTGGATGGTATGAAATGACAGTATTTCCATGTCTTTGTCACCAGCCCCAAAGAAAGAGCCTCTCTTTAAAGAATCTATTACTGTTGTGTTGCAACAAGCTAGAATTACATTGATGTCGACTTCTTTATAGTCTTTTAAAACCGTTTTGAAGGTACTTACTCCAGTTGTGTCTATTATGGAGATGCAGGAGCAATCCAAGATGATAGTATGAAAATCAAAGTCTTTGGAAATCAAGCTTACACTTACATCTCCATTTGTTTGATCTACGCTATCAGTCTTCTTCGCTGCCTTTTCTCTAGCTTTTAGATTTTCTCTAGCCAATTTTCGTCTCCGGGTAATTTCAAGGAATGGCTCAAGATCAGTTGCTTTATATAAAGATTTTAAAAAGAAGTCTTTGTTGGCGTAGAAAAGAGGTGCCTGAAACCGAAAGATCTTCACTTTTGGAACAGGTGAAAGATTATCATATTCTTCCATGTCCTCATAGTCAGTGGTTTGTTCAATTTGTCCCAGTAATGAAGCCTTAGGATTCTGAGTCTGGACCACCACACAGATCATAGAGAAGACCACCCCGATCAGCAATCCAAGCTCCACGCTAATTAAAGCAGTTGAGCTCATGGTCACCAACCAGACAATTGCCTCAATCTTGCTCTCACGCCATTGCTTAGGGACGTCTAGAAATTTGCGCAGGGCGCCCCGCAGACTGATGATGATAATGCAGGCGAGGACACATTTCTGCAGGGCATAGAAAAATGGTGCAAAGAAGAGGAGGACTAGAAGAACCACTAAGGCACTCACTACGCTGGAGACCTGAGTCTGGCAACCTGTTGAGTCCTTCACCATAGTTTTTGCAAGGGCAGCACTTGTAGTGAAAGAATGGAAAAATGAAGGAATTATATTGCAGAACCCAATTGCTATCATTTCTTGGTTGGGTCTAACCGTGTAGCCGTTCTTTTTAGCAAACATCTCAGATAGAGAGACGGTAAATGCAAAACTGATGACAGCTAATGGAATGGCATCATATGCTACCCGGGGCATCAGTTCAACGCTGGGTACCTTTGGAGGAATGAAACCAGTTGGAATGGCACCTGAGATACTGGAGCTAAACTGTCCGTTTAGATCAGCAAAATGGGAAACTATCGTAGCAACTGCCACTACCACCAGTTCTGTGGGAAGTGGTATCTTCAACCGGTCTTTGTAGCGATCCTGGATCTCCTTTCCTGCAACCAGCACTATGATGCAAATGGCACTTGTTATTAAGTCACAGAAGTTGGTTTTGTGGATGTTCTTGAAGATGTTGATCCAAGTAACCACCACTGTGCCATAGCCTTGGTGACGAGGGATCTTAAGGCCAAGGAGGTACTTTGCCTGGATGGTGAGGATAGTGCAAGATGCCCCAGTGGCAAAACCATCGAGCATAGGAGCAGAGAGATAAATGGAGACAAACCCCAGCCTGAGAACAGCCATCATCACCTGAAGAGAAGATACAATACACCTCCAGGTCAATGACACGAATAGAGTGGTGGAACTATGACGCATTTTTGTAGGCCAAAATCTGGAAGCGAGTTAGCGTTTTAGCACTTCCGGTTCCATCGTCCCAAACTCAATGGGTTTTTTTTAATGGGTTTTTGGTAAAATGGCTGCAATAAGGTCCATGGTTAACAAAAGCTCAAGGAATCCTTAAAGAATCTATTACTGTTGTGATGCAGCAAGCTAGAATTACATTGATGCCAACTTCTTTATAGTTTTTTAAAACCGTTTTGAAGGTACTCACTCCAGTTGTGTCTATTATGGAGATGCAGGAGCAGTCCAAGATGATAGAATGAAAATCAAAGTCTTTGGAAATCAAGCTTACACTTACATCTCCATTTGTTTGATCTACACAATCAGTCTTCTTCGTTGCCTTTTCTCTAGCTTTTTTTAGCTTTTATTTCAAGGAATGGCTCAAGATCAGTTGCTTTATATAAAGATTTTAAAAAGATGTCTTTACTGGAAGCAAGTTAGCATTTTAGCACTTCTGGTTCCATCGTCCCAAAGTCAATAGGTTTTTTTGAATGGGTTTTTGGTTAAATGGCTGCAATCACTAAAAATACAAACATAAAATACATCAGTATTAACCTACCGATGATTTTTTTTTAAAACTGTTACATGTCTTGAAAATGACGGTTGCTAACAAATGGCTCAATTGGACTACAGAGGTTGTCGGCGACATTAAAAGTCAGGTAAGCTCAGTCCGCTTTCACAGTCTAGTTATGCTTATAACTGCGCTCTTACAAACTATTCTAATTCAAACTTTCGGAGAAAATCTCTTTAGATAAAGACTGAAAGAGTTGTTGGAAGCTTATTGGTGGTGACGCTGAAATCGTGCGACCGTGGTGTAGTTCATTTAAAGCCTACCGTTAGTATTTTGTTTCTGGCGACTGCATTTATTCTTTCAAATTCATAAAAGTTGTATTCATCTGTGAAAATTATCTTGATGGACAAAACGTGTAAGTATCATAAACTTTTGTTGATCGTAAAACTTTTTTTTTTTTTGTGATAATCCAAAAGCCTATGGGAAAATCCTGGGCTGAGGGAACCAGTGTGACAAACTGCCGATTGGCCTACAAAGTGACGTCATAGTTTCACCACTATATACATTTGACAAAAAATCAATGTCATTGATAAACACATTAAAATGCAGTTCATATGTACAATGACTTGAATACACCTCTTATATAATAAGCGAAAAAAAATTTTAATCTATGTTGATATTATTTGTGGGTAAATTTAGTAAATTTCTTTGAACTTGGCAGAATTTGTACGTACCTGGTAGACTCCAGCGAGAAAAGTTAAAGCTGTGGCAATGCTAATGGCGTAGCATTCTTTTCCACATTCCATATTGATTGCAATGATCTTCAAGTTAACGACAGTGGTGTTGGTTTCCTCAGTGCCATTTAACCCAAATGCATTTTTCGTACCGTCTTCATTCAAATCAAAGCCTGCTAGGTAGACCTCTCGGTCCACAACTTGTCCGACCATCAGACTCATGAGGCTGAAGATGCCCACAGAAACATGTCTTGATGTCCCCATGAAAAAGTATATAATATTTGCAAAAAAGGATGTGTACAAGCCATATATAGGTTCCAAGCCGGCCAACAGGCAGTACGCAATGGCTTGAGGGATCAGTATTATGCCAATTATGAGCCCTGACATCAGATCTCCCCATATATATTCCTTTACCTTGTACTTTGGAAGCCATTTAACTACGGGGAAGAAGCCTGTTAGAGTCCTCTTCAGTTTAGGTCCTGAGCAGGAGAGGTTTCGCTGCAACTTGGTCTTGATAATCTCACGAATCCCTCTCCTCTGTCGTACTCTGCGCTTTAGTGGGCTCACAGTCACAGAGTTTAGTTCCTCCATGACTTCCAGTGATGAGGGACCCATGCACTGATGAGGCTTTCAACACAGCTCCTGAAAAAGATACAAAGACCTTTGATCAGTAAGTGATCCCCTTTAAAGTCCAAACTGGATGTCTGTTAAATAGGGGTAACTGATTAATCGCTGTCTGAATGGAATACACTTCCCTCCATTTTCTTTTTTTGGCAGTCAATAATTAGTCACACAAGTTAACACAATTATCAGAGGTTTTCACCAGTCAGTGCTTGAGATGGTTTAACATGCTAGGGACAGTGTTTGCCAATCATTAGAAATGATTCTCACATGCTTCTTCACAGTCTCCACAGCTGCTTGATCTACAGTCTAGAGCGAAACTAGGAAACATAAGCTTGATCTTACCGCTCATCTACATCTCAGCCAGCATTATTATTAGGACTTTGCATTTATTATGCTAATACAACTATTTTATTGTGGCAATGATGATAAAATCCCTTAGCTTTAATAATCATTGATAAAAGTGACAACCCTCATTCCACAAATGTCAAGGTCAGATGTGGCACAATATTCAGTGCACTTAGAGGAGGAATGGGGCTATTCAAAGCAATTCTTGAGTAAAAATGTCCAATGACTAATTAGTTCAAAGAAAAATTGGGCCAAATATTTATTTTTGACTCCTTGTCCAATTAAATCCTCTTCATGTCAATGCGGCAGGCATCTAAGTTTGTATGTGCCTGTCCTTCTTGACAATGAAAGACAATGGTCTGGAATCAAAGTGAACTATGCATGCGTGCTATTTATCTCATAATTTCCTTTTTATTGGAGGGTCGTAAAATTTCCACTTAGATAAGACCTCTTTCCATGATGGCGTCTCAAACTTTATTATGTTTGAACTGGCATTTACATCAGTAAGCTATTTTGTTTTCCTCTGCAATTGTCCTTGATGTGGTCAAGGTGTCTGATTTTAATTGCAATCTAAGTGAGCAACTATTAAATACAACACTCGCCTGAATAAGTGGTCTCTTAAAGAATATAAATCAAGCTATAAAATGAACAAAACTTATGCAATTTATGCACTAACCTCTTTACCCCACCTCCCACCGGCTAAATGAAAAGCAAGAGTGCAAGTCCATGCTTCAGTATGCAAAAACCTTGAGGCAGTCCCTCTTTCCAATGTCAGTGATTTTCATAGGCTGTAGGAACATAAGGCGGAAGTGATGTGTCCCTCCTGGGTTAAACATATGCTAGTTTGTAATGTTATGTATTGAGCAATAGCAGAGCATCTTGGCAATAAGGCACAAGGAGTCAATCTTTTACTGGTTCTTTTTAGACGGAGCAAAAACATTTCACACATCAGATTGTTCCATGAAAAATAATGAAAATAATGCAATCAAAGTTTCATTTGAACTAGTTAAATGATTTATAGATTGGACTGAGTAAAGTGCAATACGAGCCATGTTTGCTTTGAAATTTATATTTGCTAGATAGCATGTCGTATGATTTATACATTAAAGTACATATACTAGATTTAAACGTTTTTTTTGGATTGTTAAAATGCTTTCTTTTGTCTTGGCTCATTTTAATATGAATAAAATGTATTTTAGATTGCAATAGCAGGACACGAGGAGTCAATCTTTTACTGGTTCTTATTAAACTGTGCAAAAACATTTCACACATCAGATCTTTCTACGAAAGATAAAGAAAATAATAGAATCACAGTTTCATCTGAACTAGTTAAATGAGTTACAGACTGGTTTAGAGAACTAGTTTTAGAAATGGCTCTTTGTTTCAGGCAATGCAGAGATGTTTAATGGCATGTGGTGTCTAAAAATGTTACGCTTACTCAAAGATGCTGTTGTTCATACTTACAGGATCTATGGCATTATACAGTGAGAAATCGTGTGAAATTTGATTTGCATGCACATTTCTGCATGATGCTTTTTAATTCTGTTTTTTGATTATCATACATTTTCTGCTTTTTAAATATAGGTCCCACATGATGGAACCTCACATAGATCACATGGGATTTTATCATTAAAACCTGACAATGGTTTAATATTTTTTTTTTTATATGATATTATTATATTTAAGTTAAATAATAGTTTATATTTGTGCATNCGTATGAAATGAAATAAAAGTCAGTGGGGTCCAAAACACTGTATTGTATGGCCAAATATAACCGCCTATTGTGTGTATATTTGTGTGTGCGCGTGTGTGTGTGTTTCATTTATATTATTACATTGTGTCTAGACCCCTAACAGGAAGCAGCTGAAAGAGAGAGAGATTGTTGTGTCAATAAATAACCAAGGACCTGTTCAGGCGTCCTGTCAGTTTATTCTACGAACTGTAAGCCTCTGTCATCTGGTTGAATACAGACTCTGTAGTTAAGAATACTGTCCTTTCTGTCCTCTTTTCTAAATTGTTATCAAGTCTTGCAGGGTGTATAGACAGAAATCTCTGTCCACTTTATTCAAAATGAGTCAGTTATGAGTCATATGCTTTATGAGTAAATATGTTATGAGTGAATGACAGAGACAAACCTTCAAATATGGTTCTTGGCACACTGAAATCTTATGTAAGATATGCCTTAATAGTAGCAGGGGCATTTTAAGTTTAAATAATGTGTGGAAACAGATTATTAACCAGTTCAGTGTTATATTATCATTTCTAAAGTGTCTAAAAATCTTAAAATGTTATCATGAAATAATTTTCATTACATGAATGTGCCAAAAGGCAAGAGGGATATTGCTTTATCTTCATTTGCTATTAAATATTCTTGTGATATCACACTAATATATAAAGGCTTTGTATAAGAGGAAGCCCACCACCATATAAAGACTGAGGTTAAATATTTTGGGACAGAAACATGGACTCACCCTTATCATAGGAGTGGATGAGTAGAATGGAGAATACATTTGCCATGCCTTCACTGCTGAAATTCCCGGTGCACAGTAGCTTGACTGAATGGAGCATAGGATTGTGGGTAAAGATGTTGTTTCGCTTGCTTAACCCTCAGCAACCAATCATAGACAGATGGAGAGAGAGGAAGAGAAAGAAGGGGGGCTGTGGGCTGTGGCCTGATCACCATAGAAACAGTGCCACCCACAGTCACCTCTTAGTATTGCTGAATGTATACATGGCTGAAAGCATCTGAGTAGTGCACTAAGAGCCACATGAGGAAAAAGAAGACATTTTTTCTTTGTTATACAATTGCACTGGAATTTGATTTTATGTTTACATCTAGATAACATATCTGATCATTATCCATAAACGCCTTATGTTTTATTCAGGACTCTAGTATTTAAATGCATTAAAATGTATACTTTAAATGTGAAGTATTTTTAGATTGTTAAAATGCTTTATCTTAATTGTCTTGGCCTATTTTAATATTAATAAGCCATTTGTAAGTTGCTTCCCTCTAAAAGTGTAATACTGTTTGTGTCTGGCTCTGTGTTGCTGTCAAAACATTGCTCTGCATCTGCCTGGCAACAGCTCAGCCAATGATGTGAGATTGGGGCGTGGCTATCTCTTTGTCTGACCATGCATGGGTAGATGGGTGGTGTGTTTGTGGAAACCTGTTTGAAAATGGTCATTTTTAGTAGTGGCAATGCAGCAAATAACACGTATGATAAGTATATGTGCTATCTAATCATTCTTGAACGTTATAATTTTGTAGTGCAACATTTGCCAAGTGCAACATTGCTAATGTAGTGCAACATTTGCCAAGTATGAATTGGAGTAATGGCCGTGACGTTAGTTAGGGGCAAGGAGAAAGGTCTTTATAATTGGTCACAAAAGCTGTCTGTCAGGGTAGGGTTAGGTTAGTTTCTGTTGTAGCAATTCAACAGATATGATTCAGTTTATGGCACTTCTCATTTATTTCTGGTATCCGCAAACAGTAACTGACTGTCGCACAAACTAAATTCAATGATGTAAGGCTGAAATGTGATTGGGTATAGGCACACTTGATCCAAGTTAGCCGTTATGCTTTCTCCAATGGTAGAGCCACGGACTGTTGTGTCGTATATCCCAATAATAAGACCATCTCTGATGCAGCCTTGCATGCAACACTGGAAAGTAATGTAATTGGCTGTTGTCATGACGGTCGCGTCAGCACCAAGCTTCAGACACACCCTCCGTCAAGCATTGACACCAAGTGTGCCGCAAAAGTACCTGAAAAGTGAAGCCAAAACGTTTCAGTTGCCCCCAGGTGGCTGGATGCAGTATAGGTCATAAACCCCGCCCTCTCTGTGTAATCTAATGGGACACGAGACAAACTAAACAATCAAATTACTTTAAAGAATTTTTTTCCAAAGATGGTTTCTGTCACTTAATGTAGTTTTTATCACACTGATGTAAGTTCAAGTGATCGTTTATTTAATAAGTTTGGGTTTAGTTAATTGATGCTATAAAAACGGAGGTTTGACGTCATGATTGACAACTGAGATTGACAGCTTATCTGAGCGAAGTAGTCTCTGAGGCACCAGCTGACTTTTTTCGGGATTTTCGGGAGGAGATTGGAGCTTCAACTTTAATACCTACATTTCCATAACTGTTTATTTCACACCGACATAATGAGTTGTTTTGCAGTAAACTGTACTAACTGATTCTGCTGGAGTGTGGGCGGGGTCTTTATACCGCTCACTACTGCGCAGACTCGGGTTCCAAAATGTCTGCGCCATATTTGGACATTGGCGGCTTCACTTATCTACAATGAAAGAGAGTGAAGGTGCGTTGTCCATATTTTTTTTTACAGTCTATGGTCGACACAGACACCCCGTGTCAATGCAGTGTTAGGATGCAGCGTTCCGTTTGAGAGACACCCATAGAGTGGTGTAGGGATGATGTCAAAACCCGGAAGACTAATTCACCTGGTTCCCTCAAGATTTTTTATGGGGTTTTATAATGGGGTTTTTCAATTTATGAGTAAAATAAAGCCCGTGGTAAACATAACTTGACGATACTTTAAAGTTTTGTTGTTCAACGTAAATTGATACACCCATACCGAAACCTCAAATTTTGAAGCAGTTCTGTTTATATTTGGAAATGTGTGCATAAATTGAAAAACCCAATATGAAAATCTCGAAGGAAAAATCGGCAAATTAGTCTTCCAGGTTCTGACATCAATCATCCCTGTACCACTCTAATGGCAAAAGACAATGGACCTTTTTTTTTTTCTTCTTTTTTTTTTTTTGCCACAGCAGCTTATATCACGTTATACTAACGGCAAAGTATATTAAGTGTTTGTGTGCTTTGTTCTCTTTGTTCCTTTTTATTGCTAAACAAGACTCATTATGACCTTTCAAAACATTGTTTTTCCACAGCAAACAAAGCATGAGCCCAAGTTAATTATCTTTTAAAAACAGGTCAGTATGGTCATTTATATTTGCTGACGTTCTGCCACTTTGTTAATGTTACAGTTACTATGGTTACTCATTGCTTTTATCACTATGTTTTAAAAATGTGTACGTGTCTGCACTTCAGTGAACTTTTGTGACATCAGTTATGTCAAGTAGATAGTTTCCAGAAATTTAGAAAATGTACAAGGGTTTGGCATCAAATTGGTTCTTTTTGGCTGGCATTATCAAAATTCAATTTTTTTATTTTATTTTATTTTTTTAATAACTACAAGAACTAAAGTCTTCGGAGAGAATTATATAACAGAATATAGTCTATGACTGCTTGATGATTTGTGACAAACAGACCTAAATTTAAGCGTTTTTTAATTTAAATTTGAAATGTTTTATTTTTATTAAATGTTTCAATGTAACTGCTGCATGATGTTGCATGTTATAACCAAAAGAGGGAGCTGTGTTGTTGAAATGTAAACATTCCATTTCTTATTTTTAATTTTAAGAATTATTTGGTAGTACAAGTTCAGAAAAATCTGTCATACTTCCAGTCTGGAGTCTGGACATGTCTACATCTAGTTTACCTACATTGACAGGCTTTAAAAAGCCCCTTATGTCATTAACCCTGACTTTCTCCAGCAGAGACTTGGCTCAGTACAGACAATCTGTTCTGTCTCCAAGACACCAGCTGGCATGAGAATACTTAACAGCAGACAGCCATAACATAAACAGTTATCAGAGGGTATTAAGCTATTGTAGATAAACTGGCAAGACCTCAGCTGACCCAACATGTTATAATGTTCTGGATTTGCTCATACAGTACTTAGGCAAAACTTTTTTCTTTGAGTCTTTTTAAAGTTGTTGCATTGACTATGTACCTGTATATTAACTGTGTGCCTGCTCAGCAAAACACATACCTGAAATTAACATTTCAATTAACATTTGAAATTAAAAAGAATAAGCCTATCATCTTCTGATAGATCTTACTGAATACATATCACTATGAAAATCTTCAAGTTCTCTTATCACTGGAGAAAAATATTTTTTTAGGAATTGAAAAAGGAAATGTGCCTCCAAGCCCCAGACAAGTTTGTTTATTTTAATTACACTTTTAAAATCCAAGTATATTCAAATCAATTCTTAAGTCAAATTAATTCTTAAAATCATCTGACACATTCATTTAAACTACATAAAATCTTGTGAATATAGGCTACTGTTAGGAATGCAAACATCTTTGCAAAATAACTTATTTTTCTGCAAATATAATTGTAGTAATAGAAAATAGAATTATAAATACTTATATGGTAAGTACTTAACATTTGTCCATTCTTTATAAATGCATTTAATTTTAATTTGCATTTAATTTGTTTGGAACCAAGAGTTGTATGTGAGTTTACAAAAATCTGTCACTAAAGCCTAGTAACTAAGTGGATAACTTGATCTACTTTTGGCTACACAACACCTGTCCAACTTTACCCAGTTAGATCTCACAAACTCTGATGAACTTTCTGTAGACCTTTTCCATTTTTTAAAACGGTCAGTATGTTCATTTATATTTACTGACATTATGCTACTTTGTTAATGTTCATGAATGATTGGGCATTACAGAAACTATGGTTACTCATTGCTTTTTCAGCACAATATTCTAAACATGTATGTGTAAGTTTCCCCATAATCTTATAATTATGTTTCCCAAACAGAAATCTTTCTTGTCCCTTGAATTTTTTATATGTTGATTCTGTTTTTCTTGCCATTGGTTATCAGTGCAAATGTGCAGTGGAATACAGTCTCTTTCAATTTGTACACAAATGGGGCATTCAAACTGCTGTGTATGCATTGTAATACAGTGCACAACATAAATGAGGACACCCCCTCTGAACAAATACAAAAGATGTATTTTCTTTATGATCACTCATACAATTCATGGAAAGATGGCAAAACCAAAATTTATTAAACATATACATGTCATTAATAGCCATAAAATAAGTAAATAAGCCAATTTTGTTTAAATTAAGGATTGCAGAAATGAGTACACCCTAAATTTAACTCAACAAATGTATAATATTCTAGTACTTAGTATGCCCTCCATAATTTTGAATATACTGCTCTGACCCTTCTTGGCACGGAGTGTACAAGTTCATGACAATTGTCACATCTGTCCTGTTTAACTCATGGATGATGAGCTCCTTAAATGCCCTGATCTTTAATGGGGAGTGTTGCTCAACTCGTCTCTACAGAATCCCCCACAGGTGCTCAAGAGTGTTAAGATTGAATGCAATACATGTCCACAGAAGGTTTTTCACCTTGGGAGAATGCATATCCTCATTGTCATGCTGAAAAAATACCCAACAATGCAGGGAATGAGGAAAGGGTAACGTCTTCTGTTTCAAGTTTGTGTATTAAATTACACAGTGTTGTGGGAATTCATGACAGCATTGATAAAGCACAACTCCCTCACACCTTCAGCACTCATACATCCCTATATAAGAGCTTTACTACCACTGAACTTAACTGTGGGAACCAGGCACTTCTCACTGTACTCCTCCTCTAGCAACACCATCACATTTTGGATGCTGTTAGATCCAAAATTATTGATTTGGTCTCATGAGACCAGAGTATTGATTACCAGAATCTATATTTTGTAAATATGGGCTTTGGAAATGGCTAACTGACTTCATTGTGCTTTGGCTACTGCAGGTAGTTCCAGTGAGAACAACAACCATGCATGTTATTTCTGCAGGCTGCATCTTACTCTGTGAGATTAACAGTCACTCTTTTCATAGCTTTTGCTGGCTCTGAGACACTCGCTTGGTGTTTCTCCTGCTCTTTGTCTAGCAAAAAAATCCCTCATCACTAACTGAAAGCTTAAAATTAAGGCCTGATTATTTCAGGGGCCTTGTCACAAATCCATTGTTTTTGAATTTCTGTGTTACTTTTACTATATTTTCACACTTAAAACAATGATTTGGTAATCCTCTTGTTTCACTGTCCTCTTTTGTGCTAAGAAATAAGTCTCCTGACAGTTCTCTCCCTAGTGGTTCCATTGTTGTCAGCATTAAGTCTGAGAATGATTCAGTGGGCTATATAACACTTTTAATTGTCAAGAAATGACTTCTCTTTAAATGTTTTGGTTCAACATATTTACCTGTTGATTAAACATTGCCTTAAACTTACACCAGAATTTTTTTTTTTCATTTTATTTAGTAACTTTTAGGAGGGTGTACTCATTTTGCTACACATTTTATCACCTTGATAAGAAAATCCTATTTTCCTGAAAAATTTTGACATGCTTTTTTGGTAAGTGATTAAGCAGGCTTGCTGGAACATTATATCTCTAAAGAACCCTAACATGTCTTCTAAGTAATTGAGTAATTGCTGACTTTCTGAAGTTTCAGAGGGGGTGTACTCATTTATGCTGTGCACTGTATATTTTACATTTGGAGTAATCTGTGAAAATATCTTTGACCAGACTAACTTCACATCATGGCCAGTGATACTAAAGATGTCAGTCATAAGCAATACACAATCACCCACCCCTATAAATTCAATTAAAACATGACTAAAATAAGTTTTGTTTAAAAAACATTTATTGTCACAGACACTTAACACAATTCATGATTCCCTTGAGATAAGAATTTCAATGATCTGATATCTCCCTGATTCACACATACATCTCTACATCACTGAAATGGAATGGCCGTGGGTGACGCTTCTTATGCCAGCATGCTAAAGGAATCCCTCTTCGTTTCCTCTAACACCTTAGCAAGCCCCTGTAAAATGAGAGATGAGAGAAATCAGACAGGCAAATCCAAACTCCATCTTTATCTGCATATTAACCTTGAATGAATATGACTCCATTTGTTGTCTTACAGCTAAATTGAGAGCCTGACTTCTGTCCATGAACTTACCGGACTGCAGCACGGGCTGGAACTGACCAGCCATGCAGATCTCGTCCTGTTTCTGGCGGACGATGCGCTGGATTGCTGGAGGTAGGCCACGGGGGTTGCGTGAGAAGATCAGGGCATAGCCGTCATCGCATGTGCCATCATCCTTCAGAGTGCGGCAAGCATAGGTGATAGCATAGTTGTCATAGTCAGTGTCAATGACCCAGTAGTTGTCACCTTTATGAAGAATAAACAACAAAAACTGAGTCAAATGATTCATGTGACAGTAAGGTGGGTACACATGTGAAAATAATCATGTCTTCTGACCTCCGCTAGACAGATAGCTAGCCAAGCCCTGGTAGTTCATGAACATCTTGCCAGGAGTGGTAGGGTCAGGCACACTGTATTGGGCAGCCATGTCAGCACACACAACCCAGAATCTGTAAAGAGTTAGCAGGGTTAGCATTAACATGTGACATCACCACAAACATTTTTAAACTTGATTTCTGAATCAAAAACAAAATGCGCAAGTAGGATTGCTGTCATATATTTTTAAATATAAGCTTGATTTCTGACTCAAACCAGAATCCATAAGCAGCAGAATTAGCATTAGCATGTGACGTCATCACTAACATATATTTAAACTTGATTTCTGAATCAACCTAGAATCCATTAGCTGCAGGATTAGCATTAGCATGTGACGTCATCACTAAAATATATTTAAACTTGTTTCCTGAATCAAACCTGAATCCATTAGCTGCAGGATTAGCATTAGCATGTGACGTCATTCCTGTCATATATTTAAACTTGATTTCTGAATCAAACCTGAATCCGTAAGCAGCAGGATTAGCATTAGCATGTGAAGTCATTGCTGTCATACATTAAACTTGCATTATAAATCAAATGTCATTGAATTGAATGCTTCATTACAGATTTGCCACTAACCCGAAAAGAGTTACGCGGCCCTTTGAAGAGGCAGTCATGGTGCCATCGTCATCAATGGTGTATTCGGCAGAGATGTTGTCCTGGAGGAAGAGTCCCTCTGGGTCTTTCTTCTGCTGAGCATACCATTTGCCTGCATACTACAAGGTACAGTACACCAGGTCAGGTCATCCTGTCTGTTTTGCATCAACATTATTTATGAGCAAACATTTATAGAACATCAAACGGCACAACTACATACTCTCTTGGGGTCAAAGTCGTCCTTGACTATAAAACTGTCCACAACGCAGGAGGCAGACCAGCAGCGCTCAACGTAGGACAGGAAAACCACCAGCAGGGCAAACTTGTAGTATTCCATTCTGAGCAGCGGGGAAGGAAAGCACGGGTGAAGCAGTCTGATGCAAAGCTTATCAGCTCATTAACTATTTCCAACAGTCTTTTTCATTACAGTTTAAACTGCAGGTTAGTTAACCTCATGGTCCAGAGGGCCTATACAAAAACTTTAGATCTTACCTGTTTGTTTTGTTGTTGTTTGGAGTGAACAAAAGGAAGGATTCAGTGGTGTAGGATCTCTCTTTGTGGTTCTCCACAAGGCTGTGTTGTCCACACTGAGCAAGAGCTCTTTTATACCAACTCTACAGGCAGGCTTATTGATTATTTTCACTTCTTGTGACTAAATAAGGTTCTTAAATCTATGGTTAATCCGGTTGTAGAAATCCTCACTGTAATCTGGCTTCTCGGTTGAACCCTCCTATGCTTGCCATAAAAACAAAAAAGCTTTATGCAACTAAGTGGAATGTAGTGAGACTTTGTCTAACTAAAACAAAAACATCTGGGAATAGGGTTCGATGAAGCTGAAAGAATCAGTTTGTAAGCTTTATTTATGAAATTGTGTTAAACACCTACTGTAATATGTAATGTAGTTAGGTTTCTGGAAATTTATAAAAAGATTTATAGTATAAAGATATTCCTCCACAGATAACAACTCATTATAGTCTCTTTATATATTCTAGAAAGTTATGGTCAATATCAACTGTTAACAAATTATTAAGTGAAACTAGAATTTTGCAGACTTAGGATAGTTCTTCGTCAGTTTGTGTTGTTTTGATATAGACTGATTTAAATCCAAGTCCTTGATGTCCTGGATGTTGATGTCTGTTATGTTAAAATGCAGATACTGATGTATTTCCAAAGATGAACAAGCTTTAGCTAATGCAAGATGTATTAAATGTCCAATAGTCAGAAAACAAGATGAGACATTTGTTGTGGTGATTGCTGATTTCACATGTCCACATGTTATCATGATGACAATAGGCTCCTAGTGTTTTTGTGCCATTTTGATGAGATTGACTTGATTACGGAAGCAGCTTTGTTCATTATGAGAATCCTTTATGTAATGTACTTGGCTCTTTGTGGTATACTTGTGTGGTGTGGTCACATCAGGTTTTAAGAGGAGCCTTGTTTATAATAGTGCAGTATTGGCATTCTAGAAAAGCAGGTAGTAATTATGCAAACAAAATCTCGGTTATGTAATATTTATTTACCCTAGTATGTCTATGGCGTCATTGCATAAAAGCAATGCATAAAATTGTATCCATTATCAATTCTGTTCCATATTTATTCATTAAGATGTTGTACAGACTCCTAGTCTCCTTCATCATTCAACTCTGTTATAAAAAGCCTTTAAGATACTTAGCTAGGCGTTTGATATTGAAGAATACATTTATTGTACAATATGATCACTGAACATTTGTATGTTTTGAAAAGAATTGTTCTATATTGTTCCCAGAAGTCTTTTCTGAGCTGTTCTTTGGACTACTTCCTGTGCATATCTGCATAATCTGGGGCCAACATTTGCTGATTTAGCAGTATTAGGATTGTTGGCCGCACAGGACTCACTACAGCACTGAGATCACTTGGCTCAGATGCTATTGTGACCTCAAGAAACTTTGCTCTCAGGTGTTAAACGTGATTTCATCAAGTGCAACGTGTTCCTGCTGGATCAACATCTTTGTCGATCCTGCAACAACATTCCAATCAACCAGTCAGATTTGAGGGACAAGTTTACAGTTTATGTCAAATTTAGGCTTAGAACCAGGGTTAGGTGCTTCTACATCAGTGTTATTCACCTATCATTTCCTTCTGATTTTAGGGATAACTTATAGGTAGGGTTAGGTTTAGGGGTAGGGATAGGGTTTGGACTAAATTTTCAGACAGAAATGTTGTTCCAGGATCAACAAAATATGTTGATCCAGGAACATGTCTTACGGTGACCGCTCTCAGGTGGGGTGATCTAAGCAACATACGTATCCATACAGTTGCCAGTATGCATGTTCCATTATGTAATGCATAATTAGCTCCTGTCTTAAGTAACTACAATGGCAGAGTTGCCATAATTTGAATCCTAATCCACTTATTTACGCTTTGCCTAAAGATGAGGTATGGCTAACCTGGCTAACCTCACCTGGCACATCAGACAGTGTTTAATGGTATCTATTTGTAGGTGTGCTCTACAGAGATTAGTACACTTCTTTTTAAAGACATTTCTTTTTTTGGCCACAGCTTCTCAAGCCGTCAGCTATATATACTATGTAAACAGATGGCAAAGAAGACAGTGAATATTTTTTATTGTTTGTATCCCTGGTTGTTATTTTGTGCAGTGGAGCACATTTACCTCCACAAATTTATTTACCACAAATTCTGCTGTCATTTACAAATCTTCAAAACTGTATGATTTTTTTTTTCTTCTGTAGGATGGAAAAGAAGATATTTTAAGAAATTTGTCCATACAGTACAATGGAAGTCAGTGGGCTCGGATGTTGTTTGGTTACCAACATTCCTCAAAATATCTTCCTTTGTGTTCCGCAGTAGAAAGAAAGTCTTACAGGTTTGGAACAACATGAGGATGATGTAAATAATAGCAACATTTTCATTTTTTTGGGATTAAGTATCCCTTTAAGAAGTATAACAGGTCAGAAATTGTAAAATATTGTTTGCACTTTAACAATTGCTGTTTAACAATTGCCTTGATTAAACCTTTCATCAAAAAGCAGGGTCATATTAATTTCCTGACATATACCAATTCATAGACTCTTTAAAAAACATTTTTTCCCCTTACATTGTTTCTTAGTGGATATCCTCACTTCCTGCTAACTGTTTAGCTTTAGCACACACAGAAATGTATCTATAGCCCCTTTGTTTTGTTTGTTGTCCACGTGAACCTCAAACCATAAACCCTGATCCTAATCCCACACATCCCGACTGTTCTCACGGTTTGATCCTGGCCAACCTATGAAACTATTTAAACAAAGGCACTCCTTAGTGTGAGTTCTGACCATGCAAGTGCTGATCATGCATTGAATTGGCAGATGCACTAGATTAAACTAGTTTTCTGGAATCACATCTGTAGTTTCATGCTCCAATTTAGTTTTTTTGTTTTTAAAGGGCCCATGTTAGCTACAGGTTAACAAATACATTTGTGACTAACACTTTCTAACTGTGTCAAATGTATCAGTTTTTCAGGGGTTTTCAAGTTTTCGAGACCCACTGACTCAGCCAAACCCCCTTACCCCCACCCCATCCCATCCAGACTCAATCAATCCAAGGACTGCATTTGAGAAAAAGTCTAGATCAGTTGAGTTCAGTCAAACTGTACAAAATACAAGATCTTTCGCATGCAAGAAAAATAATTTTTTTTGTTTACATGAGTTCAAATGAGTTCAGTGAAATTAGTCAAACTCTACTGCACCCTTGTGGGCATTGTAAGCAGTGACAAAAGCATTTAGACTACAAAAACACTTCATGTTGTCTTCTGATTCTTCATGTAAATCCTTGAGACTTGAGGTCTTTTATTTACAAGGGCTTGAGATTTTTGTTTTTTTTCTTCTTCTTCTTTTTTAAATTATTTTGTTGTTTTCATTTAGTCCCTGTGTGGCAACATTCTGACCATCAAAAAATTACTGATACTTGCCACTAGGTGGTAGAGTAACAAAAGAACTTTAGCAAAATTCACTTGGGGCTGGATTCAGGTTCTGATTATGCCCTTATGCGGTCAGGGCGCTTACTCAGACACTTACAAATAAAATGTGTTGCTTGTCACGTCAAAGGATAAAAATGTCTTGCACATAATTTGCATGGCCAAACAAACATTAACACTAAGACATTTGTACATAGGAATCAGTTACCCTTAAAAAAATACTGGCTGATAAAATCCTATTGGTTATGGATCTGATGAGCTAATATAAAGATTGTAAGTTCACACCCTTGTAGACGTTACTGAGAGTTGATTCCTGTCCCTTCTGAACTCCCAAGTTTCTCCAAAGACACTGTTTAACATTTTGTTTAACAGGTTGATTTAGTTCAAATATGTGTGTGCTCTGGTAACTAACTGACAGCTGGATACATTTGACTAAAAATCATGTACAGCTTCTAAACTGCAGGGTTCACTCAAACAAGAGAAATGTACCAGCATCTACCTTCCCTCAGCAGCCAAAGCTGTGACTTGTTTTGTGCACGTATGGAGCTATTAATATGCTGATTATCCTCATGACCTTTTGCTTAAGATGGATACGAGGACTTTATATAGATATGAACTTTACCTAAACAGAAGGATTATAGGTATTTTATGATAAGACTCTGTTTTGCTATTCCATCTAAAGCTGCATCTTTTCGTAATTAATTACTAACATAATTTGTCAATTATTATATTTTATTTTGGTAATTATATAGATTTGATACTGTACTTATAATTCAGGAGCAGAACCCAAACCAACAGACAAACAAGTCTAAACAAGACAAATTTTCAAACAAGCAGCCTACATGGAACTATCAATTAAAGCAGAACATAAGCAGAACAGCATCAGGACTACCTATTGTTCATAATTATTTGTCCTGCTATTTTTATAATTTGTTTATGCCATGAATATATTCTGTTTGTAAATACCATAAACTACTTTTGTAATACTGGATATTGGTGTATGATGTTCTATATTGNCCAATATTGCTATTTTCACTGTATTATTTTTTCAAATAAAGTATATGTGAGCATAAGATATATATATATATACACACACACACAGTACTGTGCAAAAGTCTTAGGCCACCACAAGCTTTGTTGTTTTATAAATGTTTAATGACCATCCATATTTATTTTTCTGTCTTTTTATTCAGATACAAACAGAAAATAGAGGAAATATGTACAAAAAAATCGAGCTTTCTGGAATCACATCCATAGTTTCATGCTCCAATTTAGAGAACAAGTTTTTTGTTTTTTAAAAAAAGGGCCCGTAGTACAAAAAATCTAAAATCTTCTTTTCTCTATATGTATATGCCATATCTAACTGTAGACTGTGATTCAGTCCCACTTTCATGGTAACTGATTTCAAGCTTATCCATGTTACTGCCATACAAAATGAGGCATTCACAGAATTATGATGCAATACAGCGATATTGACTCTTTTTGAGAATTGTTATCGATGCTGGTTTTGCATTTTTTGAATGGTAATTTAGGTGCAATGTACTTTTTTTCATGTAACAAGTAAAGTAACGCATTACTTTTAAATTCAAAACAAAATATCTGAGTTACTTTTTCAAATAAGTAATGCAAGTTACTTTTTTCTGATGTATTGATTGACAGCTCTCCTGTCACCATGTTGAGAGAAATTGGGAGTAAGTGCAGAGGCATTGTGTCTAAATATGATGGTTATTGTAGTTCTAGACTAAATGTGAGCATGCATTTACTTATCTCAGTTGCACAAAAACAGATTCAGTATTCCTCAAAATTAACAAAAACTCAGAATATTACGCAAACCTGCAGTAATTAAATGTTAAATTACACAAATATACTTTATGTATTTAATCACATTTTTGTTTCATTTTTTATTGCTGATATAAAAACATTTTCCATAAAAAGTAACTAAGTAACACAATTAGTTACTTAATTAATGTAACATTACTTTCCATAAAACTAAGTAACTTCCCCAATATTGTTAATGAAGAATCTTCAGATATACTGTACATTTGTTCTTTTCCATTTTTTAGGAAATCCCTTTCACTGCTCCCATTGTAGCAGTCACATGGAGTAAGAAGACAACTGGGGTGCTGAGATAATCAGCTAGTGGCCTGGTTAAATAGGGCTTAGTAATGAGGAGTGTGTTTTTAATAAGAACTTAAAGAGCTTGTAGCGTAAAGGCCAGGCTTTAGGGAGAAGAGACAAAGAGGAACAAAGCATATGATTGTGCATTACCACTCATACTGTATGATTGTAGCTTTTCCTCTATAACTGTCGTTAAGAGCACCTCTTCTTTTTCCCAGGACACAAAGAGCGTTCAGAGGAGGACGTTGGTCAGTTTCCGCTGTGGGCTCAGGCTTTGATGCAGGTCACCTGATCAGTTTTACTAGAGCAGATCCTGATTCACCTTCAACACTATTAGGAAAACACCTTGCTGATGACAGTTAGATTGGACACGGGTTGCCCCTGCTGTGGCAGGCGTCTCATCTCACGATTTCTCTTTTTCTCAACCATTTGAGGATTATATGCTGTAAATTTTCAGTTGTTTTGTCCTGTAAACTCTTTTGAACTCTTATTACTTGGCCATTACCTGCCAGTACTGGGACTGGGCCAGAAGATCCCAAGATGAGTGTCCAAAAGGAAGATGTGGAGAAGTTCCTGGATGGAAACCCAAGTTTTGCCAGGAGCTATTTTGACAAAAAGCTCAAACCTGGTGCCGTGGCCTCGATCTTGCAAATACCAGAGTCAAAAGTGGATGTGGACACTTTTAAGGAGATAAGCTCGATAGAGGAGGGAGCGATGTTCTACGATCTCATTACAGATATGCAGGAGAACGTCAATATGGAGAAGGTGATTTTTAAGATTCTGAAGAGAGTCAGCGCTCTGATCCACGCCGACCGGTGTAGCCTGTTCATGTATCGACAACGGAACGGCATCGCCGAGCTGGCTACGCGTCTCTTCAACGTTAATAAAGATTCTGAGCTCGATGACTGTGTGGTGCCTCCAGACTCTGAGATCGTCTTCCCTCTGGACATCGGTATAGTAGGACATGTGGCTCAAACCAAGAAGCCCATCAATGTGAAGGATGTTACAAAGGTACGAACCACTCTGAAACATCTGTACACAGATCAGACACACTTTGTAAAACTTGATTTAAAGAGACTAATGAAACTATCATACATTATTATACTGCAGCTGTGGTCATATTTTGAGGCTCGGCAAATCCTCTTGACATAATCCATTTATTTCAATATGCCATGACCCATGTCCAGCATGAAGGATTATTTCACCTGTGGCATTTATGCAATGATCCTCTCAGTAGTTGAATTACTCACACAAAATCTTGAAAACGTTGTTCATTTAATAATTTGCACAATATGTTGTGGGTGTTATGGCATCTAGACAATTATTTTGATTTGTTAAATGCTTACTTTTTTTCCCCATCTACTTTCTAATATCCATACTGTAAAAAATAATTGTTGGTTTAACTTTAAAAAGTAAGTTTAAAATTTTGAGTTAATTGAAATTAAATATTTGAGTTAATACAAAGAAGGCGATTGGTTTAATAAACAGAAACTCAAGATATTATTTTATCTGAACCACATTAATTTGATTTGACAAGAAAAAAGGTGTTATTTTCTAAAATACATATTTCATCCATGATGAGATGTTGTGGTTAACTAACATCAAGAGAAAACAAATTTTTGTTTGCAGTCTGATACTACGACAACATTCAATTTTGAGTAATAAATACAAGTATAAATGTGTGGGGATAGTGTGCAATGTGTGTGACAACTGACTTTGCTTTCACTGTAGGATAGTCACTTCAGCACATTCGTTGATGAACTAACTGAATACACCACACGCAACATCTTGGCCTCGCCCATTATGAATGGCAAGGACATAGTAGCCGTCATCATGGCAGTCAACAAGACTAATGGACCCCATTTCACAGATGAAGATGAGGATGTAAGTGTCTGGACACGTCTATTTGGACGTTTAAAAATGTATGAATGTCACTGCATTAGATAACAAATTATCAAACTAATTGGCATTTATTTTAAGCGAAGACAGCACAAGCACAACTTTCAATAAATTTTTTTGCATCACAGGTTAGATTTTATATGAAAAAACAAATGGAAATAATCCCTAAAAGTGTTTGTTTTTGCATTGTCTATCTGACTTACATTTTATATATATATATATATATACTTTGCATTTACTGAGACATTAAAGCTTACTTTGCATCATGTTATTTTCTTAAAATTTTCAAAATATGCCTCTTTTTCCTCATAGCTTTTTTTAAAGTATCTGAAAGTTTGCTCTCTGAACCTGAAGATTTTTCATCTGAGCTACCTTCATAACTGTGAAACACGTAAAGGACAGGTCAGTCTGCATAAGCTTGCAAACGCTAGCTGGTGAAATTATTAAAAATGAATTGAAAGAGATATGATTCTTAATGCATTTTTATATATCTCACACATAGCTGCTGTTGTGGTCAGCTAACAAGGTGTTTGAAGAGCTCACAGACATTGAACGACAGTTTCACAAAGCTTTGTACACCGTGCGAGCCTACCTCAACTGTGACAGGTACTCTGTGGTGCTGCTGGACATGACCAAGGAAAAGGTACGTCAATCACTATAATTGCTGAAAGGAACAGAGGCTTCATGCTTAATTTAGAAGCTTCAGTCTGTTCTGTTTCTCTCTAAGACTGACCTGGTGGTTTTATTCTCTTGCAGGAGTTCTTTGATATTTGGCCGGTGTTGATGGGAGAGCAGGCACCTTATTCTGGCCCTGTAACTCCAGACGGAAGGGTAGGCTGCATTTTTCATATTTCAAATTAAAGGGATTGTTCAGCCAAAAATCGAAATTGTTTCATCATTCACTCACCCTCATGTCGTTGCAAACTTAAATGACTCTTTTTGTATGGAACAATCTAGCAGAATGTCTGAGATGCTTTTTTTCCAAACAGTGACACCTGTGGTCACCATTCCCTTTTGTTGGAAGAGAGCAGCTTGGACATTTTGCTAGATAACTTCTTTTTGAAAAAGTAATACATGAGTAAATGACAGAATTTTCATTTCTAAAGGCCTCTAAAATGCTAATAAATTCTAATTTCCATCTTTCATTTCACTTAGGAAGTCATTTTCTACAAAGTTATTGATTATATTCTGCACGGAAAAGAGGAGATCAAGGTCATACCGTAAGTTTTCTTTCTTTTTCTAGTAGTCATTTCTTCTAATGTGATGTATCCAAAGTGTGGATCTTAAGAGCTGGCATTATAAAAAACACCATTTTCTTGCTTTTTTCTTTTTTTCACAGAAATCCGACTCTAGATCATTGGGCTTTATCTAGTGGATTACCCACATATGTAGCAGAAAGTGGATTTGTAAGTTACTCCTCTATTATTTTGGGAACGAAGTATGGTTGGTTTTTAAAATGGTAAATATCTATTTACATATTTATTTATTGATTTTTATTTTGTGTTCAAGATTTGCAACATCATGAATGCAGCATCAGAGGAAATGTTCAACTTTCAGGTAAATATGTTTTGCTATCTAAAACATGTTTAGTGGTTGAAGTTCCCTTGACTTGCAGTAATAACACTTTGTGTTTCTGTAGACGGAAGCTCTGGATAGCAGTGGATGGACCATCAAGAATGTGCTGTCCCTGCCAATTGTCAACAAAAAAGAAGAAATTGTTGGTGTTGCAACTTTCTACAACAGGAAGGATGGCAAACCATTCGATGACCATGATGAACAACTCATGGAGGTAAAATTGATCAATTGATTGGTAGAATCACAGAGATAGGTCACCACTGACTTGTTGAGTCACGGAACAATGCGTTGTTGTCTTGACAGGCTTTGACACAGTTTCTGGGCTGGTCGGCCCTCAACACAGACACCTACGACAAAATGAATAAGCTGGAGAACAGGAAGGACATCGCCCAGGACATGGTGCTGTACCATGTCAGATGTCGAGATGATGAGATTCAAAATATCCTTGTAAGTTCCAAGTGACTTATTTTATTGTATTTTACTGTAATTGGTTATATTATATTTCTATTTATTTTTGTTCTATTTGGTATTACTTTTCTAGAAAACACGAGAATGTTTTGACAGAGAGCCAAGAGACTGTGAGGAGGACGAGCTTTTGGAGATTCTGGTACACTGAACTGCTTACTGTTCCTGTTATCTTATTAATTCAAGATTACTGAAGTCAGGGCACAGGCTGATCCTAACCTTCTCAGATATATAAGACAAAGAAATTTGCCTTTAATAGGAAGCCATTAGCAATAACATTACAGATTCTATGTCTGTTGTAACTCTCTTAATATGTTAATTGTGTTTAAGTTATGCTGTTTCAGCTATTATTGCATTCTTCAAATTATCCAAAATACTTGCAAATTTTTCCTGTCTGACTTTTTTGTTTGTTTTTCATGCAGAAAAGAGAGCTGCCTGGCCCAAAAAAGTTTGAGATCTACGCTTTCCATTTTTCAGACTTTGACTGCACTGAACTGGAGCTTGTAAAGTGTGGGATCCAGATGTACTATGAAGTTGGAGTGGTTAGAAAGTTTCAGATCCCTCAGGAGGTACGTTTTCATATGTATAATGATAGAAACACTATATTTGTGTGCATCATGAAATTTCATGAAACCAAAATGTTATTTGGCTTTCATTTTTATTAGGTTTTGGTGAGATTCATGTACTCAGTTAGCAAAGGCTACAGGAAAATCACCTACCACAACTGGCGCCATGGCTTCAATGTTGGGCAAACCATGTTCACTTTACTCACGGTATGACCTGCTCAGCTTACATTTACATTTACGCATTTGGAAGCCACTATTATCTGATGTTTTCAGTTCACGCATTCCCTGGGAATTTAAACCATGATGTCCGCGTTGCTAGCATCATGCTGTACTGTTTTGACCCTTGTTTAGGGTCTAAACAAAATGTTTTTTGATTTAAATAAATATTTTCAACACATTTGCAAAAATAATGATAGTTTTCGAACAAGTTTCTAACACTCCATCTTCCAAACGTATAGCCCCGCCCAAACTTTTGCCCTGCTCAAACAAATAGATTGTTTCATTTTGACATTGTTGTTCATGACACATTTTTGATACACATATTCAAAATAATAAAATCATAATGAGAATATTTTTTGGTATTTATGGATCCAGACAGGCAAACTGAAGCGGTATTACTCAGATTTGGAGGTGATGGCCATGATCACTGCTGGCTTCCTACATGATATCGACCACAGAGGCACAAATAATCTCTACCAAGTGAAGTCAGTAAACTACTAATACTATTTCTACTGGTACTTGTACTAATATTGATTCTAATAATCATCATCACTTCTGTATGTTTTGTGGTTAGGTCCCAAAATCCTCTAGCCAAGCTGCATGGATCCTCCATTCTAGAAAGGCATCACTTGGATTTTGGCAAATTCTTGCTAAGCGAAGAGGTATGAGCAAACTGTCCAGAATGTAAGCCTCCATGTTAATTTGATTTGATACTTACATATTTGCTTTTCCTTAGACATTAAACATCTTCCAAAACCTCAACAGAAGACAAACAGAGCATGTCTTCCACCTCATTGATATTGCCATTATCGCAACTGATCTTGCCTTGTACTTCAAGTAAGTTAGGACAATATGTAACAATGACATGTATTAAATGTATTTTTTTAAATGTATGTTTCAAACTCATATGCTGTTATTTCATGCATCATGCAGCTTTTTATACAGTGACAGTTCATAGTGACCATGGCTGTTCATTTAAAGAACTGAAACTAAATTTAAAGCAAAAATGAGAAAAAAAAACCCTCTTTCTCTGCCTAAAAGAAAGAGGACAATGTTCCAGAAAATTGTGGATCTCTCCGAGACATATGAAGAGGAGAAGAAATGGGTGGACTTCATGTCTCTTGAAACAACAAGGAAAGAAATTGTAATGTAAGTGTTTTCATTAATGGCTACATTAGGCATTTTAGCATAACTAATATTTTAAAAAATAATCATTTTGTGCTTTTCATGTTTTCATATTTGTATTAATCGACCAGGGCGATGATGATGACAGCATGTGACCTCTCAGCTATCACAAAGCCATGGGAGGTGCAGAGCAAGGTAGGAGATGTCAACTGAAGAATAACTTCACTTTTGCTTCTCTGGAATATACAAAGCATGATTTCTCCCATCCTAGGTTGCCCTCTCTGTAGCAGCTGAATTCTGGGAGCAGGGTGATCTTGAGAGGACTGTTCTTGAGCAACAGCCCATCGTGAGTACCTGTTTGTTTTCACACAAAACTTGCCATGCTTATATATTTGTGGTTATTTTACTATGTAAGCTGGCATCTTGGAAACATTTGGGGAAAAAAATGAATAATCTGAAAAGCTTATGCGGTGTCTGTGTTTTCTCTTAATCTAGCCCATGATGGACAGGAACAAAGCTGCAGAGCTGCCAAAGCTTCAGTGTGGTTTTATCGACTTTGTCTGTACTTTTGTCTACAAGGTACCTTTATGAATGAAATAGACTGTTTCAAGAATTAATGCCAAAAACAAAATGAGAGTTTAGGTTAGTAAGAAATCAGTTAGCAACCCTCTTCTCTTTGTATTCCACAGGAGTTCTCTCGTTTCCACAAGGACATCCAGCCAATGTATGATGGCATTCTGAACAACCGGATGAATTGGAAAGCGAGGCAGGAGGAATATGAGGCTAAACTAAAGGAAATGGAGGAGGCAACTAAAGCCAAACAGGATGGAGCTGCCAACAACGGTTTGAATTTTAGATACAGTCTTTTATCTAAGCTTTTATTCAGTTGTATCCTTATTTTTGTTAACTGTATTTGTACTTAATTTGATGAAACCTATAATCAAGCCCTCTTACAGCTCATCTTCAGGTTGACATTTGACACTAACAGTGTTCATTATCGCTCAGAAGTTTGGGGTTATGTTTTTTAAAATTTTTTTGAAAGAAAGCCTTTTATGCTCACAAAGGCTGCATTCATTTGATTAAAAATACAGTGAAAACAGCAGTATTATTTAATATTATTACCATTTAAAATAGCTGTTTTCTATTTTGTTACATTCAAAATGTAATTTATTCCAGTGATGGTAAATTGTGATTAATTTTCAGCAGCCATTATTCCAGTCTTCAGTATCACATGATCCTTCAGAAATCATTCTAAAATGCTGATTTGGTGCTCAAGAAACTTTTCAATGTTGAAAACAGTTGTGCTGCTTAATATTTTTGTGGAAACTGTGATATATTTTTCTTTGAGATTCTTTAATGAATAGAAAGTTCAAAAGAACAACATTTATTTGACATTTAATTTTACTATTAATTATAATATTAACATGTCTTTACTGTCACTTTTGTTCAATTTAATGTATCCTTGCATAATAATAATAATAAAAAAAAACACTGATGCCAAACTTTTGAACAGTAGTGTACACTGACCACAATGCTACATGGCCAGAAGTATGTGGACACACAAACATCACACCTCTATGTGTTTGTTAAACATTTCATTTGAAAGTTATGCAGATTAAAAGGAAAATGGTCATCACTTTGCTGCTATAAAAAAGGCTTTATAGCCTTTATCTCCACAGCAAAAAACTCAAAACCAAAAATGTTTTATTCTGTAGTTCTTTTAGAAAACCTGGTGATTTAACTTGGACAGCAAAAATCTAACCTGAACGACATGAACTTTAATCATCTCAAAAGAACTTGGCCATCATAAATCCCAGACCTGAACTGGAATAGCCAAACCTGTTAATTACTAGAGAGTGTCCACATCCTGTCGGCCTTACATTGTATGATCTAACACATTTCTATAATTTGGATTCTGTGTTTGTATTTGTTTCTCTACAGCTGCAAATTCCAACAGCACCGGTGGATCAGGATCAGGGTCCAAGACCTGCTCCATCTGCTAGAGAATAAACAACTCTACAGAGGGCTGGGCAGCTCGAGATGCAACCTAGCCTCTAAGCATTACGTCAATCAAATGTGGGGATGCAACCTCACCACCAGGATCCCCAAGGATCTAATCAAGAGTGAGTGGGAAAACACTATCAATGCATTATATGCTATCAGCAAGCCGCAAGACCACCTACTAACCAAAACACACGTTGGATCTTGCCTACAGTTAGTATTACTGTTCCATTGTGTTTCCTTTGGGTCATAGTGTTTGGTTTAAGCATTTTCATTGGATGGTAATCAGTTTCAATTAATTACAGTGCAGTCTTAACAGGAAAAATCAAGGGTTAATATTGCAAATACGGTTTTGATTAATACGATGAAAACATTTCCCTAGCATCATCTATAAATTACTTTTACTGCATTGTTTTTCATTTAGTTCCTCACTGGTGATCAGTTGCTATTTAATATCAAGCAGGTCCATGACAAGTTCACGCGTGTGTGTAATCAAATAATTATGTACAGGAAGTTATTGTACTTTAAAGATAACTTTTTCTCCATTTTGTAATTGCAACAGTGTTCCATTTAGTGTCACCTGCTACTTTCCTTGAACATAAAGGCCATTATATGAGTGATATGCATCTTTACATCATTCATTCCCTCTAAAAGTGATCACATTGTACAGCTTGGAAGCTAGCTTTTAGATCGCTAAATGTAAGAATTTTATTTGACTTCGGTAGGTGAGACTTTAGTGCGCAATAAAATATAGCTTCTGCTAAGCAAGATATGAGTACAGTGGTGGTCAGCATGTATAAAGACTGGGTTTAAAGTTATAGTTGTTTTTATTTCTGACAGGAAATGCGCAATTGTCCTTCAGACTTATTTACATCAAGTGCTGTCATGGGTGTTTTTTACTGAGCAATGTCCCGTTACTCCGTTTCTCCACTGTTGGGACATGCGTTCACAGAGAAAACTAATTCCAGTGGCCTTGATACCATTCATCTGTTGAGTTCTCAGCTGACCTGTCATCACACCGAACCTTGACAAGTCTGTGATTAAATTCACGAAGGTATTCAGATTCGGGCATATTTTTTCCCTTTTGTGTCTGACTTTTATAGGAAACAAGTTTCATTTTCACTGGTTGTCTGTAAAACATCTTGAAACCATAAGTTGTGAATCTAATTGTGTCAATATCCGTAAATTATTTATGAATTTTATGAGGTACGACTTTACATAGTTTTAAAGGAAATACTATGAAGGTGTGTTTTAGCGCACTTAATGAACTGTACATGCTTATTATACAAAGCCGCTGCTTCTGATTCACAGATAATAAAGGTTTAATTTAAGTAGTGAAGTTTCAGGCAATAGAGAAGAAAATTGATCGATGTGTCAGAACTGACAGTGGGGGCCCGGTTATTAGACTTGTTTGACACGAATGTGATTTACTTGCAGAGCAAGTTTCATCATTGTTTTTGACAAGAATTTGATTATTTTGAATCATCTTCAAATATGATGCTCTCCAACCATCTACAATGCAGCATCAGATATGGGTGATTCCAATTAAATTGGTAAAAATGTTAAGCTTTACTTTGTATGCTCAATACCATGACAATTAAAGCATATATTTTTATGAACTTTGTGTTTTTTACATAATACTTAGACGACCATTTCAAAGAAATGCTGTTCTTTTGACCTTTCTATCCATCAAAGAATCCTGAAAAATGCATCCAGAAAATATAAAGCAGAAGAACAAGTGTTTTCAACATTGATGATAATTAGAAATGTTTCTTGAGGAGTAAATCAGCATATTAGAATGATTTCTGAAGGATCACGTGACACTGAAGACTGAAGTAATGATGCTGAAAATTCAGCTTTGCCATCACAGGAATGAAAAAATCTTACCAAGCTCAAACTTGTGAACGGTATCGCATAAAAGCAATAACAATATGAGAGAGGATTTGATTCTCTTCACACATCTGCTCAGTGACTCACTCGATAAGAAAGCCTCTTATCCCATGAGAACTATCAGCAGTTTCCACCCTTCCCTTCCTAGATGAATAGGTGTCATCTGCAAAGATTATCTGAACCACTACACATCCCTACATATTCCATTTAACAATAAATCCTGACAATTCTTACAAGACTTTCAATGTTTTTCAAGGCTCATTCACACGAAGAACGATAACTAGAACAATAAATATATATTTTTTCCAGCTGATGAATGATAAAAACAATGACAGCCAATCAGAATCCATCCTGCTTTAGAGAGCTCGAGCAGTTAAAGCAGCAGATGACAAAACTCAGTGTGCGCTTATAATAAACAGTATAAATTAAAGAAAGCAGAGTTTTGAGACATCTAAACAAATGTATATCTTGCTTATTTAAATAGTTAATGAAGTGTAGCCCTGCAGCTAAGTAGCTGCGAAGCATTTGTACAAAATCAGCATTTGCACTATATTGGCTTGACCTAAATCCTAGGATTTATGCTAAACCATGGTCAGGTTATATAACCGTCCTCCCTCTATAAATGTCACTAAGACAATGCAGAAAAGACAAAACAGTCTACAACACATTCTCAAAGAATGATCTTGTTTAGTTAGATGCACATAGTGCATACAAATGTAAACAAATGAAAATGTTATTTTCTTGCTGAAATAGTATGCGGAAATCCCTATGATGCATAATTGCCTAAATGATGGCAATGAGGAAAAAGAAAAAAATACAAAAACATTTTAATTTCTGTCTTTATTGAAAAATAGAATTAGGTTCATTGTGATTTCTCATTTGGTGCTGGAATGAATACGTCATGGAGATTTACTTCAGAATGGTGTCAGAGTTTGCTGTGGAGATAAAAAGAGAGATAAGATATTTTCATATTTCGTAATATTTATGGTCAAGTTAACACCCTGTATTACAACTAAATGTGTCATTATAAGTTATGCCACAAACACATACACTGAACTTTCAGAACTTTTTTTCTAAATCATCAACTAAGTAAAAAAAAAAAATCCCCTGAAATTCTGTTCCATGAATAACACTTCTTTGCATTTGTTTCATAGAATATTTGGCTGTAAAGTATTTAAAAGAATCTAAGGCAAACTTCGTCCCTAAAGCCGCGCACACACTTAACGATCGTAAGGCCGATTATGAATGTAAATTGATGCTTATGACTGATCGCGCTCAGTCTGCGATTACAGTCGGTGTTCAAATTCCATGTGTAAGTATATAAATCTGCTTCAGTCGCAGGAAACAATCGCTTGTATGTTGAGCTCAGTCTTAGAATGTTTTAGCTAGTCGTTAAATGTGTGCCCGGCTTGAGTTAAATTTCAAATGATCTAATGTGCTACATCATCATGAGATGCTGTTAATGTATTACAAAATAAAAGGGGACTTTTTTTTCAGTCAAACACCATTTCAACATACTGTATCTCCCTTTTTTATAGGTTTGGTTAATGTAAAATGTCCATATTGTGTCACCAAGGTCAGAAATTAACAGACGGGGCAGCAGGGTTAAAATACAACCCAAAAATTCTGATATATATTTTGTCATATTTTATTTTTGTTATATTGTAGAATAAAAAATATATATTTTATTTACAACTATTTCTAACTGGTTACAGACCTTCAGATAGCTGTTTGTAAATGCGCTCTTGCTCTTCCCTGAGTTTCTTCTCTTCCTCCTCAATCCTTCTTTCTTCAGCAGCAACGGGCTTCAGATAATCTGGTGAGCAGTTTGATTTAAACACCATAGAAAGACAATTTATTGAAGCTGAAAACAACTCAAAACTTAAATACAATAAAACAATACACACAAAAAAATGTATAAAGTAAACAAATGTTTCAAACAGATTAAATTGCAAAAGAACTAATGAACAATAGGTAACACTTTACAATAAGGTTAATGCATTAACTAACATTATCTAACAACGAGCAATAGCTACATTTGTTACAGTAGTTATTCTTCTTTGTTAACGTTAGTTAATAAAAATACAACATGTTAGCTCAAGTCCATTAAATAATATTAACAGGTACAACTTTGATTTTAATAATGTATTAGTAAATGCTGAAATTAACATTTACTAAGATTAACAAATGCTTTAGAAGTATTTTTCATTGTTAGTTTCGTTAACTAATGAATCAACTAATGTTAATAGAACCCTTTTTTATATTTTTTTATTTTCAGATTTATATTTCAATAAAAATAAATACAAACATACTAATAGAACCTTGTTGTAATGTGTTATTGAACAATAATAAAGAATCAGAACATTTGCAATCAATATCTAGGTCTTTTTTTAGTCCAGATTTAAAAGTTTGAAGAAAAAAAAAACTAATTAAGTCTTTAATTTTTCAGAATTTGGTGCTGTGATGAACACCAAAGTGAATACAAAGATTTGAATGGCTGTTTTTGGAACATTTAATTACTGTTCACTCTAAAAATCTAAATAATTCATAATAAGAAATGATTCACTGTATTTTGAAGTGGACACAATTACAATATCATACATGTTCATTATCGTCGTGATATAAACACTTACCATATCTCTGCTTCCCATAAAGTAATCCAATTAGCAAGGCGGACCATCTTGCTGTCTAAAATCAGAGAAAGAAAACTGCAGGTTTGTTTACTGGTAGACTTGTCAGGCCACTCTGATATTTTATAAATCTTTACTGAATACTACTAAAACTGAACATAAAGTTTGAGGAAATACAGTTTCAATGATGTTTAGATCAAACTCTAGGGACAATAGCTTGCAAATCAGTCTGTTTATGGGTACTTGACAAGACATTCAGTAATGTCCTCTGGTGTGACATGCTATAGTAAAGTCTAAAAAACTATTTTAAAGAAAATGTTTTCAAATATAAAATACGGCTTTTACATAATAAGTATACATTGTGTATGACCTCATAATTATTACAGGAGCTATTTGTATTTTTGTAAATTCACCTCACTGCAGGACTATGTACAACTTTATTCAATTAGCGTTATCCTTATTCATTCTATTTAAACATTTGACACGTTCATTCGCTGTTATCTTTGCAACACGTCATTGTAATTGTCAACTCGGTTAACATTGCTGACCTTGCAGTGCTGAGGATAGGCAGCTAGCTGGCTAACACATTAGCTCATCCACCGGCTACAGCTGCTATGGGCTTGACAACAAGTTCTATGCTAAGCTAAGCAATTGGCGCTAGCAATGTGTAGCGAGCCATTTGCTGAGGATGAATGAAGGTCGCTGATATAAACTAACAAGAATAAAACATGTTTCTGAATATAAAACACAATTCGAGTGTCCTGTTCTTAATAGAATCTGTACCTTGATAAGCGGGGAGACCTGTACGGGAGGAACCATGTTTGAATGGATCTCTTCAGGCAGGAGAGGAAGTCAGTCAGTGCGCGCTCTGGGCTGATTGATTCCACTGTCAGTACACTGCACTCATGTCCATGAACTTTTGTGACTTTTTTAATAACCTTTTTTAGCAGTTCACTCAAATATTCTACCTATAGTGTGACAACTGAGTTGAATTCTAATTTATTTGTACTCTATTAACGTTTTTAGCAGTTAACTTAAATGTTTTTGAAGTTCAAATATTGCATATTCTCTCAAGTAACAATGGATAGCCTGTTTCACTCATTCATTTTATAATTTTAGTAGGTCTATACTTATTATTATTACTAATACTACTATTATTATTCCCCATTTTCACATTCTTTTTAGCAAGTTAAATTAAACAGATGACTTAAATAGTCAGTGTGACAAAAATGTTTTTTTATAGTAGGCTATAAATATTCCATATATCTCTCAATTAATATAGGATATTTATTTATTTGGTTGTTTTGTCAACTGCCCGTGTTCATTCAAATACAAATTGTACAATCTGTATATGTAAAACCAATCTATAATTACAAAATCTTCCTCTAAGAAAAAGAAAGAAAAAACAACTTGACAAGACAGGTCATGCACTGCAAAAAATGCTGTTCTTACTTAGAGTTTTTGTCTTGTTTCTAGTCAAAATATCTTAAAGTTCTTAAATCGAGAAGCATTTATCTAACAAGTAAAAATTATTTTCTTGTTTTCAGGAAAAATAAGTCAAAATTAAGAGAGTTTTTCCTTAAAACAAGCAAAATAATCTGCCAATGGGGTAAGCAAAATAATCTTATTTCAAACCAAAAATACACTATATAATCTTGTTTTCAATTTGAAATAAGATTATTTTGCTTACCCCATTAGCAGATTATTTTGCTTGTTTTAAGGAAAAACTCTCTTAATTTTGACGTATTTTTCCTGAAAACAAGAAAATAATTTTTACTTGTCTAGAAAATGCTTCTTGATCTAAGAATTTTTAGATATTTGGACTGGAAACAAGACAAAAATTCTATAAGAACAGCATTTTTTGCAGTGTGGTTATTCTATAAAGATGAATTCCATCATACTTCCTAAATAGATATTGGAAGTCAGTCTCCAAGTGATATTACGTTTGTTTGTTTTGTATATCCTTGTTCCTTCCTTTTGAAACTATTTCAGGCGGTGACGTCGTCAGAGGCGCTGCCAACACAGGTGTCAGTTTCAGAATCCTGAGGGATTAGAAGCATGTTGGGAGACTCATAAGTTAAATTTAAACACAACCGACAGAATGTGAAGTAAGTTATGACACAAAAAGGAAACATGCATTGTGACATTGAAGTATTTATTAGAGTAACCCTGCTTAGCCAGAATTATTAATATAAGGTATCTTAATATAAAAGTAGGAAAACTTCTCTTGCATTAACCTCTTCCCTTAATAGAAAGTTATGCAGACCCATTAGAGTGTCAGAGTGATCACTGTAAATAGAACAATGATGCACTTCTCTGGTATTTAACAGATGGGTCACAAAAATACAGCTGACTTGTTTTGGAACATGACTGCAAGTGCTCAGTCATAGCAGCTCTTCGACAGGCTGACACATACTGCGGTGCTAATATCGGAGCGTTGCTGGAATGTTCTGAGGCAGCATATAAAAGCATTCGGTCTTGTTCACTGGGACAGAAGCACAGACGAAGTCGACCAGCTCAACACAGCACCGAAAATCCACCAAAGATGCTTTGCCCAAGCACATTTCAGCCTCATCTCAGCCCATTCATGGACTTCCACTGGCCAGTACGCAGCCTGTGGCCGGAGACGAGACCTCTGTTCTTTCAGATCGAGAAAGAAATGATGAGACACATGCAGGAGATGAGGCACAACCTGGAGTTCATTGAACGCCTGCACCAAAGGATTTTTGACGAGATTGACCATGTCCCACCCATGACGACTTTCAAACCCATCTCATTCCAGGTCGGAAAGGAAGGAAGCCACTATGCACTGACGCTAGATACGAAGGATTTCTCTCCGGAGGAGCTGTCCGTCAAACAAGTTGGCAGGAAGTTGCGGGTGAGCGGCAAGACAGAGAAGAAGCAAGATGATGGGAAAGGATCGTTCTCGTACAGATGCCAAGAATTTAAGCAGGAGTTTGACCTTCCCGAAGGTGTGAATCCTGAGACGGTGACCTGTTCGTTAAATAATGGCCAGCTACAGATACAAGCACCCAAAGAAGCTAATGCTGTGAGCAACGAGAGAGTGATTCCCATTACATACAGTCCTGCTGTGAAGAGTCCTGCTCCTCAGAGCCCTCAGCCTGAGAGCCAAGCAGCTGAGCCAGAGTCTACAGATAACTGAACTTAGCCTCTGTGAATATATAACCCACAATGGAACAAATGACTCTATGGAACACCCACATAAAGCTCGAACCTAAAGGATTGTAAAAGAATTCAGTTTGTAAAAGATGCTTTATTGATGCTACATTTTGTAAAACTGTATTAACATTTTGTTCTTTGTATTAAGATTTTCTAGTACAGAAGTCAAATACTTCAATTCAGTAATATATTTGTTTTTGTTAAATTGCAAAGAGATGTTTTTGCCAAAAAGCTTATTTAATGTAATAAACTAAAAATGAATCTGGTCCTGGAAATAACCACCATGTTTATGTAACTTGCAAGATATTATACAAAATATTATTAAATTGGTATGTATTAAGCTGTATTTATTTATTAATTTAATATTTTTTCCTTACATTTTTGTCATTACAATCTTCTTTAGAATCTCTGCATGGATTAGGCTACATAATAAAAAATTTCTTAAAGACACCCTGTGGTAAAAATCATGTTTTTAATGTTGTTTATATTTCTATGTGGTGTTTTTAATATGCTTTAAGACAAACCATGTGCAAATTCATGTCAACACCATTGCTGAGTATTTTCTCCTTAAAACTGCAGTGGAAAAAAGACCCAAATCTGTGGTTTGAAACCGCTGGTGTTTCTGACGTCACAAACTACCTTGTAACCAATCACGTCAACGTGCCACGGGCTTTAGCATATCATTAACAGCGAACTAGCAGGGGAGTCTTGAGAGAAGCCAGGTTATCCTGGTATATTTTTCTGTTGATATGAAAAATCGTGTAGATTTAGCAATATGGCGGGTGTATGATGTATATTACAATGTTATGATAAAAAATATGCCTTTTTGCACTGACGTTCTGAGTTGTTCAAAGCGTTTCAGATACTGACTCTCAGCTGTCGGACTCGTGAATGTGAACATATTTGTGTAACATTAGCAACACATTATTAGCTGTTTGATAACATAGTCAAGCAAAAGGCTAATCATATTAATTACCGTTATGTGTCCGATGTTTCAAAGAGTGATACAATTGTGCTGCATTTACCTCAGTAAGTTGACCGAGTGGATCTCTGAGCTGGCATAAGCGAGTGGAGGCGGGGTTAATTTGCATATTCATTGATCAGTGTATATTAAATGAGGCAAGGGTGTAGAGTTACATTCAATCTATATTAAGGCATGAAGATTTTTTTTTCACAGGAAAAAAACGTTTAAATATGTCATCAAAGATGAGTTTTAAGGTTTTTTAGGGGTGAAAAATTTGTATCAGTATTTAGCTCTTTTTAAAATTTGGATCTCATCCACGTTAATGCTTTTACTAAACATTCTTAATTCATATAGGCCTGTGGCTATGCCCAGAGCCGTTAACATTTAGCTCTCTTATATAAATCTCACCAAAACATTTGACTTCCCCTGTGACGATGATATTTCTCAAGAAGTAAATCGCACTAATAACTCCAACCCTCTAGGTGGCAGTACTGCTTTTACAAAACACACTCCATTCGAGATTTTAGTTTGAGAGACAAATCTCCTTCCGTTTGTTCACCCGCCACAGACAAGCAAATGGATCGGGCTAGCTAGGATACTTTTTAAACCTGCAGTTTTGTATGTAATGAGGTAGTAAACATATTTTGGGGGATAAATTGCCAAGTAATCATCCTTGAGCATGACGGCAGTAATTCACGAGTTACTGTCCTCCGTTATGGGGGTGTTAGTTGAAAGTGTCGTGTCGGAGTTGAGCAAACATCTCTCTGACTTCACGACTGTCTTATCTGAAGATTGGAAGCGCAACAAGGGGACTGCAGTGAACAAAAACAGACTTAAACAGGCGAATCAAGCCAAAACTGTAAGTTCTAGAGTAGATAAACGAATGCAGTGTCCATTCCTGTTCACAACACGCTTCTTCTTCTGTTGACTGACTGTTGTTTACATTGTAATTGCAACTGGCATATGAAAAGTGCACAGTGTAAAGGATATATTTAGAAGTCCTTAATGAATGTATTTACATGATAAATATAATAAACCTGTTAAACTTCCCTCCATCTGTTTCCCAGTAAGCGGTTGTTGTTTAAATTGAGTGTATTCATGTTTTTTGTAACATGCTGTTTTAAATTCCTGTTTAAAAAGCACTGATTCTTACAGAAACATGTCCCGCGTTGGAAATTAACCAGTGATAACTACGTTTTTGACACACATTTAATTTGTTTTTGGCATATGACAAACATATGAATATGCATCCTTTAAAGAAACCATACTACTGTTTTCTGAATTTTTTTAATATACTGCAATTATACTCAAACAGCTGCCCCTACTTTGTGTCCATATGCCAGATATATTTGAAAACTTAAAAAAAAGTTTAAAAAAAATCCATGACCTTGTCATATGTGCTCAGCAAGGTTTTAATTTGTATGTCAACAATCGATCAAACAACCCGATCACACAAATTGTAAAGAAATTGTTTGGTGTTTACATGATTTTCCTTAGTAGCTTGCAATAGCAGAAAAACAGTCAGTGCCTCATTAATAAAAAAATTGTTGTTTTGTCTCCAGTGCAAGGTAGTGTGATGAAAATTGACAATTCAGTAGATGGTGCAGAAAACATACTGCATTTTCATTCATTAAACTAGAGATGTCAATTTATATAATACTTGAAATTGCTTTTTGTATCTGTCAGTGTTCACTCATATTAAGTGATTGGAAATTCATATTTTGTGAGTAAATGGGAGCAGATCACATTAAAACAGTTGAATACCTTTGAACATTTTGTCCTTTTGGGCATCTAATTGTAGTCAGAATGAATTGAAAGCAAAAGGCAACATTGCAGTTCTCTAGGGATCTAAAAAAAAAAAAATTATTTTCAAATGATTTTAATCAAACCCTGCTTTTGACATGCAGCAAATTGTAATAGGTGCATGCAAATAACTAAATCTCAAATGATCTCTTTGCATTTCAGAAGGAGTTTGCTGCGTTCATGGAGCTGTTGAGTAAAGCCACAATAGAGACAATGGTGAAACTGATTCATGATCGCATCTCTGCTCAAGTACTGGAAGCTACAGCAAAGACTCGAATGTCAAAAGACAAACTAAATGGTATGTCTTTATTGTTAAAGTCTCGATGAAATCAAAACTGACATTTCTTATTTTTCTATGGAATATTGCAGTGTTTATTATAAATGGTTTATCTGTGCACATCATTTTTTTTTATTCACATGCCCTCATAATTTTGAATCAAAATAACTTCCCCTCCTAATGGCAACGACATCTCATCTCTTTACTGATGACGTGTGTACAGGACACACGTCATCAGTAAAGAGATGAGATGTCGTTGCCATTAGGAGGGGAAGTTATTAGCATTAGCATTACAGCATTAGCAAACCACAATGATCAAATGATCCAATCAATTCCAGATTGACAAAATGAAGTCTCGCCCTACATTTTTTCTTGTTGTTAGAAGCCATTTCACTCAGATATACATTACAATAGGGAAGACTTGCAACTTTTGTTTCATTGCCAACATGATTCAAAACCTGGACAAAAATATTTGATGTATGTTTTTGCTGTACACATATATTTTAAGTAAATTTGATAAATTATATGTAGTTATACGATTATTGCAGTGGTCTGCAGAAGGATTTCAAAGTACCCAAAGTGCATTTATTTGTACTTGTCATGGTAGAAATGAGATCAATTTATAAAAAAAATTACCAGAAAAGCTTGCACTGTAAATCTGTTTATTCTACTTAACCATTTTTCAAGATTCCTGCTTAAAAAAAATCCTAAATGCAGTTAAAAATTATAATGTTTATTTTAATAATATATTGTGTTGATACAGTTGTATGCAAAAGTTTAGGAACCCCTGACAATTTCCATGATTTTCATTTATAAATATTTGGATCAGCAATTTCATTTTGATCTATCAAATAACTGAAGGACACAGTGATATTTCAGTAGTGAAATGAGGTTTATTGGATTAACAGAAAATGCGCAATATGCATCAAAATGAAATTAGACAGGTGCATAAATTTGGGCACCCCAACAGAAAAATCACATCAATATTTAGTAGAGCCTCCTTTAGCAGAAATAACAGCCTCTAGACGCTTCCTATAGCCTGTAATGAGTGTCTGGATGAATGTATTTTGGACCATTCCTCCTTACAAAACATCTCCAGTTCAGTTAGATGGTTGCCGAGCATGGACAGCCCGCTTCAAATCACCCCACAGATGTTCGATGATATTCAGGTCTGGGGACTGGGATGGCCATTCCAGAACATTGTACTTGTTCCTCTGCATAAAGGCCCGAGTAGATTGAGCAGTGTTTTGGGTCGTTGTCTTGTTGAAATATCCAGCCCCGGCGTAACTTCAACCTTGTGACTGATTCCTCAACATTATTCTCAAGAATCTGCTGATATAGAGTGGAATCCATGCGACCCTCAACTTTAACCAGATTCCCAGTACCGGCACTGGCCACACAGCATGATGGAACCTCCGCCAAATTTTACTGTGGGTAGCAAGTGTTTTTCTTGGAACGCTGTGTTCTTTTGCCGCCATGCATAACGCCCCTTATGACCAAATAACTCAATCTTTGTTTCATCAGTCCACAGCACCTTATTCCAAAATTAAGCTGGCTTGTCCAAAAGTGCGTTTGCATACCTCAAGCGACTCCGTTTGTGGCATGTGTGCAGAAAAGGCTTCTTTCGCATCACTCTCTTATACAGCTTCTCCTTGTGCAAAGTGCGCTGAATTGTTGAACGATGCACAGTGACACCATCTGCAGCAAGTTGATGTTGTAGGTCTTTGGAGGTGGTCTGTGGGCTGTTTTTGACCGTTCTCACCATCCTTCGCCTCTCCAATATTTTGTGTGGCCTGCCACTTCTGGCCTTAACAAGAACTGTGCCTGTGGTCTTCCATTTCCTCACAGTGGACACTGACAGCTTATATCTCTGCGATAACTTTTTGTAGCCTTCCCTTAAACCATAATGTAGAACAATCTTTGTTTTCAGGCCATTTGAGAGTTGTTTTGAGGCCCCCATGTTGCCACTCTTCAGAGGAGAGTCAAAAAGAACAATAACTTGCAATTGGCCACCTTAAATACCTTTTCTCATGATTGGATGCACCTGTCTATGAAGGCTTAATGAGCTCACCAAACCAATTGTGTGTTCCAATTAATCAGTGCTAAGTAGTTACAGGTATTCAAATCAACAAAATGACAAGGGTGCCCAAATTTATGCACCTGTCTAATTTCATTTTGATGCATATTGCACATTTTCTGTTAATCCAATAAACCTCATTTCACTACTGAAATATTACTTTGTCCTTCAGTTATTTGATAGATCAAAATGAAATTGCTGATCCAAATACCCAAATATTTATAAATGAAAATCATGGAAATTGTCAGGGGTTCCTAAACTTTTGCATACAACTGTATATATTGTGATTCTAAGATTTTCAATATGGTAATAAAAAACAAAACAAAAAAGTCATTATTATTATTATTATTATTTATTATTATTATTTTTTTAAATCTTATTGTATTCTCACAGAGGATCAAGCAGCAACACCTGAGCCTGAAAACAATGTGCTTCTTGAGACTGAAAAGAACAAGGATTATGAATCTGAATCAGAGCATCATGAAAACTCTGGACAAGCAGCAAATAATCAGTACCAACTGCTGTCATCTGCACCCACTGATATTCTGCCAGGGAATGTGGGTTTGAGTGAAAGCCAACCTTCCACAAGCACAAACGTAGCTGCAGAGGAGAGACAGGAGCCTTTAATTTGTGAGTCCTGTGGAGTATCTTTCAATGACTTGGCCCTGTTGAACATTCACAATGCTTTACACAAAGAAAGACCTTTCAATTGTTTGACATGTGGGAATACTTTCAAAATGATGAAATGCTTGATGAAACACCAGAGATTTCACACGACTCCGGATGTGAGTATTGAGTTCGAAGCCACTCTGCACGAAGAAGAATTCATTGTGCAGCTCGAAACCTGTGATGCTGTCAATACATCCCTGGAAACACTAGAGGTCACCACTCAAGGTAAGATTTGAAATGCGCTGCGTTCAGTAATGGCAGTCATCTAGAACTACAGGTGCTGGTCATATAATTAGAATATCATCAAAAAGTTTATTTATTTAACTAATTCCATTCAAAAAGTGAAACTTGTATATTATATTCATTCATTACACACAGACTGATATATTTCAAATGTTTATTTCTTTTAATTTTGATGATTATAACTGACAACTAAGGAAAATCCCAAATTCAGTATCTCAGAAAATTAGAATATTACTTAAGACCAATACAAAGAAAGGATTTTTAGAAATCTTGGCCAACTGAAAAGTATGAGCATGTACAGCACTCAATACTTAGTTGGGGCTCCTTTTGCCTGAATTACTGCAGCAATGCGGCGTGGCATGGAGTCGATCAGTCTGTGGCACTGCTCAGGTGTTATGAGAGCCCAGGTTGCTCTGATAGTGGCCTTCAGCTCTTCTGCATTGTTGGGTCTGGCATATCGCATCTTCCTCTTCACAATACCCCATAGATTTTCTATGGGGTTAAGGTCAGGCGAGTTTGCTGGCCAATTAAGAACAGGGATACCATGGTCCTTAAACCAGGTACTGGTAGCTTTGGCACTGTGTGCAGGTGCCAAGTCCTGTTGGAAAATGAAATCTGCATCTCCATAAAGTTGGTCAGCAGCAGGAAGCATGAAGTGCTCTAAAACTTCCTGGTATACGGCTGCGTTGACCTTGGACCTCAGAAAACACAGTGGACCAACACCAGCAGATGACATGGCACCCCAAACCATCACTGACTGTGGAAACTTTACACTGGACCTCAAGCAACGTGGATTGTGTGCCTCTCCTCTCTTCCTCCAGACTCTGGGACCCTGATTTCCAAAGGAAATGCAAAATTTACTTTCATCAGAGAACATAACTTTGGACCACTCAGCAGCAGTCCAGTCCTTTTTGTCTTTAGCCCAGGCGAGACGCTTCTGACGCTGTCTGTTGTTCAAGAGTGGCTTGACACAAGGAATGCGACAGCTGAAACCCATGTCTTGCATACGTCTGTGCGTAGTGGTTCTTGAAGCACTGACTCCAGCTGCAGTCCACTCTTTGTGAATCTCCCCCACATTTTTGAATGGGTTTTGTTTCACAATCCTCTCCAGGGTGCGGTTATCCCTATTGCTTGTACACTTTTTTCTACCACATCTTTTCCTTCCCTTCGCCTCTCTATTAATGTGCTTGGACACAGAGCTCTGTGAACAGCCAGCCTCTTTTGCAATGACCTTTTGTGTCTTGCCCTCCTTGTGCAAGGTGTCAATGGTTGTCTTTTGGACAACTGTCAAGTCAGCAGTCTTCCCCATGATTGTGTAGCCTACAGAACTAGACTGAGAGACCATTTAAAGGCCTTTGCAGGTGTTTTGAGTTAATTAGCTGATTAGAGTGTGGCACCAGGTGTCTTCAATATTGAACCTTTTCACAATATTCTAATTTTCTGAGATACTGAATTTGGGATTTTCCTTAGTTGTCAGTTATAATCATCAAAATTAAAAGAAATAAACATTTGAAATATATCAGTCTGTGTGTAATGAATGAATATAATATTCAAGTTTCACTTTTTGAATGGAATTAGTGAAATAAATCAACTTTTTGATGATATTCTAATTATATGACCAGCACCTGTATATACTTTGCCTGGAAAATCCAGCCTCACAGCTGTACCAGCGGATGAGTCTGGTCGCTATTGAATCAATTCGATTTCTAGGGCGGAGCAAATCTGATCAAACAGGAAGCAGAGTAAACCAATCAGAGAAGGGCGGATATGACGTTAGCAAAGCTAACTTTCGCCGCACTAGAGTGACGCTGTTTGCGTCACTGACATAAACTAATCTGATTGCACGGTACGGTTTGGAGTTGACTCGAGGGCGGACTGACCAGACTGATATATCTTGTAGAAGATATATCATTCTGGACTTGCCAGGCAAGTATATACTGACACAAATCGGCATAAATGCAGAATTATGATTAATTTGTGTTACGAGTAGCATAAATCTTCCTTCCTTTCTTAAAACCTGCAATGAAAAACACCTGCAATTGTAATTAATTCATTGCATCCAATGTAACAGAATCAATGATTATAATGGGTTCAATTGTCTTTAGTCACATAGTGCACCACTCTCGTCAGGTATAGAAACGTGAAAGTGAAACAATTGCAGGTTTTCAATTTCATTTAAAATATTTCATTTTTCAAAATGTTTAGTGGTGTGGGGGTGCCAGATTTTAAAAAGGTTTTAAGGGTTGGTTCACCCAAAAATGAAATTTCTGTCATTAATTACTCACCCTCATGTCGTTCCAAACCTGTAAGACCTTTGTTCACTTCAGAACACAAAATAAGATATTTTTGATGAAGTTTGAGGGTTATTGAACCACACAGAGGCAGCAACATCATTGCACATTTTGAGGTCCAGAAAGGTATTAAAGGGTTAGTTCACCCCAAAATGAAAATTCTGTCATTAATTACTCACCCTCATGTCGTTCCACACTCGACTTTCGTTGTTCTTCGGAAGACAAATTAAGATATTATTGATGACAGAATGCTGTCAGACTTCCTTCCATTGACTGCCTTTGCAACTTCCACTTTGACATTTCAAAAACTTCATAAAGAGATTTGGAAAACTAATCCATATGAATCAATTTTCTGAAGAGAATTGATCGCTTATGACGAACAGATTTAATTTAGGCTTTTACTCACATTTAAACGTTGATCAGCGAACATAAGCAGAAGCTCAACCTAGCCTGCTCCACGTGCGAAATCAAACCTCATTGGTTACGCAGCACGGTTGAGCTTCCGGAAGAGGTTTGTTCTCGCGCGTGTAGCAGGTTAGGTTGAGCTTGTGCTTATGTTCGCTGCAAAGGCAGTCAATGGAAGGAAATCTTACAGCATTCTGTCATCGAAAATATCTTATTTTGTCTTCCAAAGAAGACAAGTCTTAAGGTGTGGAACGACATGAGGATGAGTAATTAATGACAGAATCTTCATTTTGGGGGTAACTAACCCTTTAAAGACATCGTTAAACAAGTCCATGTGACTACAGTGGTTCAACCTTAATGTTATGAAGCGATGAGAATACTTTTTGTGTGCAAAAATAACTTCATTCAACAATTTATTCTCTTTCCTGTCAGTCTCCCACGCTGTTGATGTAGTAAACACAGTGCAGCGCTTCCGGGTGCTACGTCAGAACACTGGCTCATTATTGAAATTGTTGAATAAAGTCGTTATTTTTGTTTTGTTTCTGCGCACAAAAAGTATTCTCGCCGCTCATAACATTAAGGTTGAACCACTGTAGTCATGTTTACTATTTTACGATGTCTTTAATACCTTGCTGGACCTCAAAAGGTGCAATTGCTGCCTATGTGTGGTTCAGAAACCCTCAGATTTCATCAAAAATATCTTAATTTGTGTTCCGAAGATGAAGGTCTTATGGGTTTGGAACGACATGAAGGTGAGTACTTAATGACAGAAATTTCATTTTTGGGTGAACTAACCCTTAAAGGGCAGTGTGACGAAAAAAGTAAAAAAAAAACACTGCTTTAATGAGTTAAAATTTACTGGATGCACCCAAAATGACCAGTTTTTCTATATAAAAGAAAATGTAGAAATATTTGTTACCTTTTTCAGTTTGTTTCTCTTACACACCCTCTGTGTTCTTCTTCTTACAGAAATTCTCCAAAATAACTTGGATAACGAAGACTTATCTTGTGATGTCTTGGAAAGCAGTCAGTATGCAACCGAATCGCTTGTGCAAGGTTTAAATATTACCATCGAAAACACAGACAGTCAGCCAATTGCCACACCTAACACTGATATGATAAAGCAATCAAATGATGGTTTGTTCCGATGCAAAACTTGTGGGAAGTGTTTTGAACTGAGGTGGAAGTTCATCAACCACGTTCGGGCTCATGTGAAACATTACAAATGTTCGCATTGCGATAAGCGCTTTACTATGAGAAGCTGCCTCATCAGACATGCAGCAATGCACACTGGAGCTCAGCTATTCAAATGTGATATATGTTCCAAGTCTTTTGTATTTCAGGCCTCCCTGGAAAAGCACAAGCGTCTTCACACGGCAGAAAAGACTGTTGCTTGCCCAAACTGCCAGAAGGTTTTTCCCGGAAAGCGCTCGTTCGGCAGACACCGATGCAGAGCAGTCGAAACACTCTACAACTGTCCCGTATGTGACAAACAGTTCAAAATTAAACAAAACATGCTTGATCATCAAACACTGCACACCGGCGAGAAGCCCTACTGCTGTGAGATATGTGGTGCGTTTTATAGCTGTGAACGGTATCTGAAAAATCACCAGAAGAGTCACATCGAGAAAACCTACGACTATCCGTGTGAAGTGTGCGACAAGCGCTTCAGCGCTCGCAAACACTTGCAGGCACATATGCTCGTGCACACGAGGGAAAAGCGATACGCGTGCGACGTATGCGACAAGAAGTTTGCCACCTCTGGAAACCTCAACAGACACAAAGCTGGTCACACGGGAGTGAAGCTGTACGGTTGTCCGATATGTTTGAAAAGGTACACTACAGCGTATGCCCTGAAGATGCACATGCACAAACACACTTCAAGCAAACCGTTTCTTTGCGACGTTTGCGGTAAAGGATTTACCAGTTCGGACTACATGAAAAGGCACAAGCGAATCATTCACGCGGGAAGGAGGGATTGTGTGTGTTCGATCTGTAATAAAGCCTTCATATTCCCCAGTTCTCTTAATCAGCACATGCTTGTACACACAGGAGAGAAGCATCATGAGCGACTGGTCAGTCCTCTGCTGAAGAAGTTCAGTTGCGATCATTGTCAAAAGAAGTTCTACTCACAAGCCGCCCTCACGGTACACCAAAGGGTTCACACGAAAGAAAAGCCATATAGTTGTGAGGTTTGTGGAAAGAGGTTTGGGTATTCGAGCAGTATTCAGATGCACATGAGAATCCATACAGGAGAGAGACCTTTTGGGTGTGATGTTTGTGGTAAGACGTTCAATCAGGCTGTGCATCTGAGGACCCATCAGAGAGTGCACACTGGTCTAAAGTCATTCAGTTGTGAGAGCTGTGGAAAGAAGTTTGTGGATCATAGAAATCTCAAACAACATAAATGTAAATATACCATGTAAATTCTTCATTTTTTGCAAGACCAAAGGTTACACTGAATTAAACATTGCGTCTTATGTTCAGGGCTGTTTAAAAAAAAGTTTATGTAATGCATAGCATTATTATGTTAATAGCTGATGATCTGTAGGGTCTTGATTGGCAAGCTGAATGAAATAAGAGTTTTCATGCCTCTGTATTTTTAAATTATGTAAACTTATATTTTCAAACCAGGACTGAGAATCAATGCTTGTGTGTGATGGCAATAAAAACATCATGAAGAACCAGCTCTGTCGTCTTTACATTAAATGTATTATTAAATAATGTATTTGATTAAATATAATAGTTGATTAATCATTAAATGTCCTGTAAATACAGTGTTTGCCAACCTCCTACTAAAATACCGTACCCTGGTTGTGTGTTGCACATAACATTTACAATGTAAATTTTTTAATCTTTTTTTAACATTTTATTTATACTGGAAAGTTATTTTTATCAGTAATTCATTTGGTTTTCTTAAAAGTTCGCTTGATCTTATTCATTGCACATAACTTGTAGTAATTTTGCGAATGGTACATTTTTATTATGAAATAGTGATGAGGAAAAAGTATAAACAGAAATTGTACCAATTTTATATTAGAGTGGCAATATATTTATAGTTTTATTTTTGTTCTAAAAGTTAAAATTTCACATTCCTAGTCACAAAAAGGCTAGAAAATATCTAAAAAATAATATTTTGAATGCGTAATTAATATTAAGGAGCGCGTTCTGGAAACTAAGTGGACTTCCGGGGCGGAGACTAATTGCTTATATTTACCTGAATTCAATTGCATGAACGTCACTTCTGACGGTTAAGTTTGTTGGCGTTTGCTGACTTGAACTCAATCTATGGTCGCTGTTTAAAGACTATTTTCTCTTTGGGAGATAAAAAGAACTAAGTTCTTTTTTATCTTTCGATGATATCAAGTCGATTATTTAATTTTCTTTATAATAATCGAAAAAAATGAAGGAGTTGGTGGAGGAAATGGCTGATGAGGGGTATGGATGCGCGGTTGCAAATCGTTTCGGCCAGCTGCTGGACGATGAATCCGACCCTTTCGACATCTTATATGCGGTAGGGGTAGAAAAAAAGCAGAAGAAGAAGAAAGAGGAGCCAAATAAAACTTCAACTACGACTAAAGCTGGAAAGAAGGAGTCTCAAAGGGACAGGAAAATCAATCTTCCAGCAGGTGAGAGTGGACAAGGTAGGTGAAGACGGACTGGGTAATTTTACTCGATGCCACATGCTTTACTTTTAATAGTTATAGATTAATTTAAACAACCGCTAGAAGAATCTAACTTAAATATGTTGTGCGTCGTTGGTTGCTAGGGTTTTACGCATTTAAAGTGTTTACATATGTTTGTGAGATGTATTTTGTTCAATTTTATAGGCCAAGTCCGTCTTGCTCGAGGAGAGGTTGAGGAACGAATAGAAAGACGCGTGAATTTTGAGCGCAAATTCAGCGATGCCGAAACACCCCTCAGTTTCTCCGTTGAGAGGTAAAGTTCTCTATGTACTAATAAAACGTATTAATTTTTTATATTCGTCATCCTGAATTATTTTGCGTGCCACTCAATCCATCTTCGTCTGTGTGTAGGCCTGTGGACGTATTGGACAGGCCTGTCAGAGGAAGAGGCACTGGACGAGGTCGAGGAGCCCGAGGCCCAGGATATCCAAGATCCAACGATGGATTTGACCAGAGAGGAAAGAGGGAGTTTGAAAGACACAGTGGCAGTGACCGAACGTGAGCAGTGATTCTTTACGTTCATGTTAAAGGGGTAGTTCACCCAAAAATGAAAATGTCATTTATTACTCACCCTCATGTCATTCTACACCCGTAAGGCCGAGTCACTGATTTGATTCGTAAAGCTCCGAAGCAGTGTTTTGAAATCAGCCCATCACTATATTGTTAAAGTCGTTGTTTTTTTTTGGCGCACAAAAATATTCTCGTCGCTTCATAATATTGTAGAACTATTGAACTTGCATGAACTATTTTAAATATGTTTTTAGTACCTTTATGGATCTTGAGAGAGGAAATGTCATTGCTGTGAATGGAGGCCTCACTGAGCCATCGGATTTAATAAAAAATATCTTAATTTGTGTTCCGAAGATGAATGAAGGCCTTACGGGTGTAGAACGACATGAGGGTGAGCAATAAATGACATTATTTTCATTTTTGGGTGAACTAACCCTTTTAATAGTAAGTAGCTGGTTTCTATTTAGGACCCAGACTTGATTCTGTGTCACTTTTGGGTTTTAAAGGATTAGTTTACTATGAAATGAGAATTAGCCCAAGCTTTACTTGCCCTCAAGCCATCCTAGGTGTATGAGTTTCTTCTTTCTGATGAACGCAATCGCAGAAATATTAATAAATATCCTGACGCATCCGAGCTTTACAATGGCAGTTATAGGGATCAATGAGTATGAGCTGAAGAAAGTGTCTCTATCCACATCCATCCATCCATCCATCATAAATATGTGCACCATACAGCACCGGGGGGTTAATAAAGGCCTTCTGAATCGAAGCGATGTGTTTGTTTAAAAAAAAAAAAAAAAAACAAATCCATATTTTACTTCATACATTGCTCAGCGTAAATGAGTACACCCCCTTTTGAAAACTAACATTTTAAAACCATATCTCAATGAACAAACAATTTCCAAAATGTTGACACGACTAAGTTTTATATAACATCTGTTTAACTTATAACTTGAAAGTAAGGTTAATAATATAACTTGGAGAAATGTTTCAGTTTTACTCAATTTGGGGTGATGCAAAAATGAGTGCACCCCACTGAAAGTCTCTGGAGCAAAGCAGATCTCACAGATGTCCAGGTCGTCCACGGAAGTTAACACCTCAACAGGAGCGTCTTCTGATGAGAAGGGTTGAAGGAAATCGACATGCAAGTTCACTGCAGTTATCTAAAGAAGTAGAGAGCCAAACTGGGGTGACTATTTCCCATGACGCAATATGGCGTACACTGCAGAGGAATGGCATGCATGGGTGCCGTCCACGAAAGAAGCCTTTCCTAAAGCCCAGGCACAAAAAAAGTCTGCCTAGAGTTTACCAGGACCCATGCTGACAAAGATGAAGACTACTGGGACTCTATATTCTGGAGTGATGAGACCAAGATAAATGTTTTTGGAACTGATGGCTTCAAAACTGTATGGCGTTGCAAAGGTGAGGAATAAAAAGAGATGCATGGTGCCTACAGTGAAACATGGTGGTGGCAGTGTCCTTATGTGGGGCTGCATGAGAGCTGCTGGTGTCGGGGAGATGGATTTCATTGATGGCATCATGAATTCACAGATGTACTGCTCTAAAGAGAAGATGCTAACATCACTCCGTGCCCTTGGTCGTCGTGCACTTTTCCAACATGACAATGATCCTAAACGCACATTTAAGGCCACTGTTGGATTTTTGAAGAACAGGGTGAAAGTGATTGAGTGGCCAAGTATGTCTCCTGATCTGAACCCAATCGAACACCTATGGGGAATTCTGAAGAGTTGAGCATCACTCTCCATCCAGCATCCAGTCTCTAAAAGAGGTCATTCTTGAAGAATGGAAGAAGATAGATGTTGCAAAATGTCACCAACTTGTTCATTCCATGCTTAGAAGACTTGGTGCTGTCATTTAACCCTTTAAGACCTGAAGGCTTTTTTAGAGTTTTTTTCTGAGCGACACACAAAAGTAAAGACTCATAACTCCAAAACTGTTGCAAGGAGAGTCAAAAGGTAGGTGTCATTTGATAGAAAACTTTTTAAATTTTAAGGAAATATAAATTACATTACATTTGGACATTTTCTTGCTGAGAAACAGCTGATAAAAGCCAAATATATAATTTTCTATTTTTAAATTTTTAAAAANTTTTTTTTTTTAATTTTTTTTTTTTTTAACATGGAATAACTCGGGAACACAAGATCGCTTAAATTTTTTTGGTTATACTCTCCTAAATGTGAGCTGCATCTGGTTCAAATTTCGTGGTGATAGCATAAAGAAAAGTTTAAAAAAAATTTCATTTTTTCCGTAGCCAGGTGGCGCCAACGGGCGGTAAACTCCGGTTTAGAGGCACTTCTCAGCACTCGTTAGGAGTTTTTCAAAATGGTTAGATGCATTAAAAAGATGAGATTCTAAGCTTTAAAATATCTATTTTGTGTTATTTCACGTTGGAAAACGAACATGGATTGGTCCGGGAACACTGGATACACACTTCATCCCTGAAAGATGAGACATGTTTTTAGCTAAGTATGTTAAATCATTCCGTGAGTAATATCTTGTGATCAACGCAAAATATTACATTGATTTTTGGATTAATTTTAATCTTGAGAATCTGCTTTAAATATTGATGTCCCTTTTATTTTTATTTTTTATTTTTTTTGCATTTTTAATTAAGTTATGAGCACGTGAAATATACATGCATGTATTCAGTTAGCGGCTGTGCTATTTTTGTTGTAAAGGCATATTACTCAGACTCATTAGAGGGTGAAAACAATGCAACAGAAGCATGTTGGAGGCTTGATATGAAAGTTTAAAGTCTCTGGTTTTGTATGCAAAAAGAATTTGTGCTACCTATATGGATAATTTTTATTGGCTCTTAAAGAGACGCAAATGGGAGCGCCGACGCTCCTTCCGGTCTTAAAGGGTTAAAAATCATGGAGGCCATACAAAGTACTAGATGTAGTAGTATTTGTTGTGGGGTGTACTCATTTTTGCATCACCCTAAATTGAGAACCTGAGAAATGTGTAATCTGTTATAACATGAAAGTACGGTTAATAATATAAATGTATGTTAAATTAAACTTGGTCTTGTCAACATTTTGGAAATTGTTTTTGTGTTCTGTTCATTTAAAATGTTACTATTCAAAGGGGGTGTACTCATTTACGCTGAACAATGTATGAAGTAAAATATCTAGCTTCCACACGAGCTGCCTTCCATATTCAACGTGCAGAAAGTGTAAAACTCTTGCAGTTCACAAAGCTTACGCTACATCATACGTCTTCCGTATTCATTTTACGGAAAGTGTAACTGACGTGACGCCAGTTTATGGATTTATTATTTTTTTTACACAAACTCATCACTTCGCTTCAGATGGCCTTTATTAATCCCCCGGAGCCGTGTGGAGCACACATTTAGGATGGATGGATGTGGATTGAGACATTCTTCAGCTCATACTCATTGATCCCTATCACTGCCATAATAAATATCTTGACACATCCGAGCTTTATAAATATTTCTGCAATTCATCAGAAAGAAGAAAGTCATATACACCTTGGATGGCTTGAGGGTGAGTAAAGCTTGGGCTAATTTTAATTTCAAAGTCAACAAATCCTTTTAAGTAACTTGTTGGAACCTGCTTGTTTAAAGAATTCTGGAAAACTAATGTCTGAAAGCTTAAAGGGTTCATATGATGCTATTTTGTTTAAATTTCATTTGGTGAATGGGTTAATGTTTGTTAATGTTAAACACATACTGCACATTATTGTACAGCCCTCCTTCTGTTAAGCTCAGACTGCTCTGATTGACCAGCAGACCCAGTGCGTTGTGACGTGTCGGAAATATAACCCCCTTACCATAATCGTGAGCTTCCGCTTCCAATATCCAAGGCTTTAAGCAATTGTGAACACAATGTTGTTGGTTTTACCATAATCTGTTTGAGCCTGAGTCTGTTCTGAAAATGTGGATCGAGCCGAATGATCAGAACCAAATTTGCAAACATGACTTGAGCAGAACGCTTCGCAGTGACCAATATGGTTTTGCTTTCGCATCCAAACATGCAGCGTCTCCACGACGTGACAACACTACAATTCACTGAAGCCTCGTCTTCTCTCTTTGCGTATTCCCTTGTGGCAGGCATTCAGCTCATTTCACATTGTGACAGACATTTGCGAAAGTAATGTCTGGACCTTGATCAAGGTGTTTTAGGCAGGCCTGGAACTGCGTTCTGTTAGAATAAATCCCTTTGTGAGAGACTGGGCTTTGTAACTTTGCAGATCATATACATCAACAAACGGATACATTACACACTAAAGGAAAACAAAGCATCACATGACCCCTTTTAAAATCTTTTGTATGCGCAATGTCTTCTGGTAAATGAGGCATTACTTGAAATCAGGAGTGTCCGTTCGGAAGAGAAGCGCAGTGGCAGTGGATCTCGTAACTGGGGCTCTATGAGAGACCACATGAGGTGATATATGAGGTTTTATATAGTTATGTCAGATTGGAATACTTTTCTCAGTTTGCTTTTTATCCTCATTTAAAACGTCATTTTCCTTCTGTCCTGTAGTGAAATTGAAGAGGCCTCACCTAGTGAGGAGGTCGTTGAAAATGAGGAGACCCAAGAGGCAGTTGAGACTGATGGAGAAAACAGGTCTGTTTCGCACAGCTGCAGAAAATATCTTATAACACACAATGCTTGACAGCACATACTATTATGTGCTGGCTTTATGAACTTGTTTCCTTTAAGTCATAATGGATGTTAATATATAATGTCTATTCTTACAGACCATCTGAGACTGAAGAAGTGATTGAGGTTGCCATAGAGATGACACTGGATGAGTGGAAAGCCCTACAGGAGCAAAGCAGGCCGAAGGTAGAGCTGAATATCCGTAAGGCAGACACCCCTATGCCTTCCAAGGCTATGGTTATCCATAAGTCCAAATTCCTTCAGGTAAGGAGTCTCATTCTTGGTGCAAAGTTTATTGGATGCTGTTCTGCTTTTGTAATTGCAGGTTTTCTGTTTTTTTTTTGTTTTTTTTCTTTTTTCTTTCTTTCTAGAAACAACATAATGGCATTGATGAAGAGGATGTAGTTTTCCGTCGCCCGGCCAATGACATTACCTGTCAACTGGAGATCAACTTTGGCAGCCTGCCTCGGCCCTCTCGTGGTGGGAGAGGTGGACGAGGTGGTCGTGGCCGTGGAGCTCCCTCCATGGCATCCCAAAGATCTCCACAAAAACTTGAGCCTGTAAGTTAATGTTGTATTGCTTGCGTCAGAATTTGCTCATGGTCCTGTGAAATGCAAGACTTGCAAGCCAACTAGGTGTTCATGCTGTGTGAGGAAAATGTGCCTGTGGTGGTTTGGGGCTAAATCATGTTTTGGTGTTTCCTAAGGCTCCAAACCCAGATGATCCAGAAGATTTCCCTGCACTGGCCTAGTGCTCCTCCAGAGGTAGAGAGTGAAGATCAAACTGTTCTGCAACCCATGTTGGTAACACTGAAATGGGCAATGTGCACTTAAAATGATCAAAAAATAAAAAATGCACAAAGTTGGTTTTTGCATTTGCTGTAATTGATGTCATCTTGTTCATTCCTTAACTTTTGCACTTGATTGGACTTAATCATTTATGAGTCTGAAGTGTTCTAAAATAAAGCATGCTGTTAAAGGCACTCACTGAGTGAACACTTTATTGCCCAAATATGTTAAGAATTTAATCATATTAAAATCATAATGTGGATTTAAAGGGTTATTTTATTTTTGGGTGAACTATCTGTCATTAATTACTCACCTTCATGTCGTCCCAAACCTTTCGTTAATCTTCGGAACACAAATGAAGATCTTTTTGATGAAATCTGAAAGCTATGTCCTTCTGACGGCTAGATAACTTTGAAGCTTCAAAAAGTTTATGAAGAGATCGTAAAACTAATCCATATGAATTCAGTGGTTTGGTCCAAATTTTCTGAAGAGACCCAATAGCTTTATATGATGAACCAATTTAATTTAGGCTATTGCACTCATATAAACATTGATCACCGAACAAACGGAAGTTCAACCGAAGTTCAATCTGGATGCGCAAGAAAAAACATTTTGCGGAAGCTCAAACATGCTGCATAACAAGAATGAACCCCATTTGTTCTTGCACACGTCAAGCAAACATGCTTGAGCTTTCGTTTATCACAACTGATGTGAGTTGATTAACGTTTGTGAATAAAAAGGTTGCATTTATGTTTTTAATCACAATGCGATCGTGTCTCTTGAGAAAATTTGGACTAAACTGCTCAATTCATATGGATTAGTTTTATGATCCTTTTTATTAACTTTTTGAAGCGTCAAAGTGGTAGTGTTGCTGTCTATGGAGGGACAGAAATCTCTGATTTCATCAAAAAGATCTTAATTTGTTCCGAAGATGAACGAAGGTCTTATGGGTTTGGAACAACATGAGGGTGAGTAATGACAGAATTCATTTTTGGGTGAACTAACCCTTTTAGTTTAGACTGTTTCCACAGTTACTCAATTAGCCAGAAGAGTTATGGGGTATCAAACAAGGTGATGGTGGCAACCACTTTGTTTTGAACAAGGTTGAACTAAAATATAATTTTCTGTTGAAATGAATCGAGATCTATATATATCAGTCTCTGTGTGAGCATGCATGTATGCGCCCATTCAAAAGTTGGGGGTCAGTAAGTTAAGCCTGAGCAATAAATCTGTATATTAGACTCAAAGTTCTTGAAGATTGGAGTAATGGCTGCTGAAAATTCTTTTTTTTTTTTTTTTCACAAATGTAGCCTTGCTGACCATAAGATTTTTTTTTCAGAAAAGAAAAAAAAATCTTGAGGACTCCCAACTTCTGAACATTATTTTTGTGTGTATAATGAAAGATCTATGAACAGAAAGGTTAAGATCAATTTGAAAATATTATTTTGAGTTAAAGCAGCGTTAATGAATAGGAGATGGATAGAGATTAATTTTAAAGGTGCCGTAGAACGTGTTTTCAAAAGATGTAATACAAGTCTAAGGTGTCCCCTGAATGTGTCTGAAGTTTCAGCTCAAAATACCCCATAGATTTTTTTTTTTTTAACTGCCTATTTTGGGGTATCATTAAATATGAGCTGATTTAGGCTGCGGCCCCTTTAAATTCTCGTGCTCTCCGCCCCCGGAGCTCGCGCTTGCCTTAAACAGCATAAACAAAGTTCACACAGCTAATATAACCCTCAAAATGGATCTTTACAAAGTGTTCGTCATGCAGCATGTCTAATCGCGTAAGTATGGTATTTATTTGGATGTTTACATTTGATTCTGAATGAGTTTAATAGTGCTCCGTGGCTAAAGCTAACATTACACACTGTTGGAGAGATTTATAAAGAATGAAGTTGTTTATAAATTATACAGACTGCAAGTGTTTAAAAAATGAAAATAGCGACGGCTCTTGTCTCCGTGAATACAGTAAGAAACGATGGTAACTTTAACCACATTTAACTGTACATTAGCAACATGCTAACGAAACATTTAGACAATTTACAAATATCACTAAAAATATCATGATATCATGGATCATGTCGGTTATTATTGCTCCATCTGCCATTTTTCGCTGTTGTCCGTGCTTGCTTACCTGCATAAAGTCTGTTGATTCGGCTGTGCAGCTCCAGACGTTAATACTGCCTTGTGTAATGCTTTGAACATGGGCTGGCATATGCAAATATTGGGGGCGTACATATTAATGATCCCGACTGTTACGTAACAGTCGGTGTTATGTTGGGATTCGCCTTTTCTTCGGAGGTCTTTTAAACAAATGAGATTTATATAAGAAGGAGGAAACAATGGAGTTTGAGACTCACTGTATGTCATTTCCATGTACTGAACTCTCGTTATTCAACTATGCCAAGGTTAATTAAATTTTTAATTCTAGGGCACCTTTAAATTGGTAACTCTTAACTGCAGTCCAAATAAACTATTTAAAGGGTTAGTTCACCCAAAAATGAAAATAATGTTATTTATTACTCATACTGTTCCACACCCGTAAGACCTTTGTTAATCTTCAGAACACATTAAGATATTTTTGTTGAAATCCGATGACTCAGTGAGGCCTCCATAGCCAGCAATGACATTTCCTCTCTCAAGATCCATTAATGTACTAAAAACATATTTAAATCAGTTCATGTGAGTACAGTGGTTCAATATTAATATTATAAAGCGACGAGAATATTTTTGGAGCGCCAAAAAACAAAATAACTTATTTAGTGATGGCCGATTTCAAAACACTGCTTCAGGAAGCTTCGGAGCGTTATGATTCTTCTGTGTCGAATCATGATTCGGATCGCGTGTCAAACCTCCAAACTGCTGAAATCACGTGACTTTGGCACTCCGAACCGCTGATTCATAATGCTCTGAAGCTTCCTGTAGTGTTTTGAAATCGGCCATCACTATATGTCGTTTTTTTTTTTGCCGCACCAAAAATATTCTCGTCGCTTTATAATATTAATATTAAACCACTATACTCACATGAACTGATTTAAATATTTTTATTACATTAATGGATCTTGAGAGAGGAAATGCCATTGCTCCCTATGCAGGCCTCACGGAGCCATCGGATTTCAACAAAAATATCTTAATTTGCGTTCCGAAGATTAACGAAGGTCTTACGGTTCTGGAACAGCATGAGGGTGAGTAATAAATTACAGAATTTTCATTTTTGGGTGAACTAACCCTTTAAATTCAACCTCTTTTCAGTACAGTGCTTGACTTTCCCACCAGGGGGCATAATACCCTAGAGAATAATTGAAATCTGACCCTTATGCTCCTGCTGCCAGTAGGATGTCCATTTTACTTCTATGCTATTTCTCATGTGCAGCGAACAACGGTGAGACTTGTAAAACTGGATCACTGATCCTATACCGTCACCTACTGCTTGAAAAATGTTACTTTAAAAAAAAAAGTTTTGATGTCAGGAAATACTTTTTTTTTTTTTTTTTNNTTTTTTTTTTTTTTTTTGTGGGTTGACAAGTTTCATCTAAGCTCACAGTGCTTTGGCTGGTGATGGAATGTCACACTGCTAGTCATATAGTGAAAGGAAATTAAATTTACAATGGGCTGTTTCCTCCAACTCACCGTGTATCACTATAGATTTTGGCAGTTTGCTAGACAATACTGCCAATCTTGCTGAAAAGAACCAGGGAGCTCTGTCTTGCAAGCCTGGCAGCAGTGAACTGTGGAATCTGATTCCTCAATGAGGAAATGGGCAGTAGTGAGAGAACCTCTCATCTGCTGAAATCACTTTTTTTCTGGCTGCTGTCCCTCTTGATTGCTCTGACACTCTTATCTTTGAGCTATAAGAGTCTTGTCTTAGTGTAGTCATATGAGACACACTGTTTTAGTCTTTGAAGAGAGTGTGTTGTTTTTTTAGGGGGATTGAGCCAGATTCCCGTGGCTGCGTTAACACTGAGGTGATTGTAAATGTTAGGCTTAAATGTTCTTTCTGCATTCTCAGGACTGTTTTTTTCTGTGGATAGTGTTGAGCTGGTGAAACATACACAGGCATGAGCTCATTGTAGCTGACAGAGTGAATCCAGATGGATAAAGCGGTGATACTGGAAGGATGTGTGTACAATATTTTCTGCACCCAAGTCCAAAGTTTTCTTTGTCTTGGCATCTTATGTTTTCCCATCAGCCCTTTTCCTTACTCTTTCCCTCTGTGTTTAAGTGGCTATTGGGGAGATCATGAACTGTGTGTGACTATAATTAACTGTCAACTGTTTTGAATTAATATAGATCCAGTGGGGCGTAGAAACAAATGGTGATTGATCGTTGGCCTCGGGACCCAAAGAGTGATTGATTCAGTGTGGTGTTGAATTTGGTATAACCCCAAAAAAGCATTTGTACCTTTTGTTGTTTATTTTTCCTGAACAAATGTTAGGCTAAATCTTACACAAGTGAGATCTTGTTTTCCTTTAGATTATTGCATCACAGTGATGGAGTCTTAGTGTTGCTACAGATGCTGTGAAGTGGTTGGTCCTATAAGCAATGTGAGATGATCTGAACTAAGCTGACATTAAAAGTCTTTGGACCTGCTTCTATTTCATCTGTGTTGGATTTGTTCATGTTATCCTCCTGGGATCCAGAAAAAAAACAAAAAACATTTGGATTTCTTTTTTTTTCTCATGACATTTATAGAGTTTGGAGAAATAAATTCTCTGTAGAGAACAGGACTTGAGTACTAAGAAAATAAAGGTAAAAAACTAAAGTAAATTCTTGTTTTGGGCTCATTTTCTTTACAGTCCCCTGCACTGATTATATAGTTGAAAGATATTTATTTCATGTTTGTGTATGCAGACTAGTGTACATATTAATTAGTAGTGTTTAATCTAAATGAGTTTTTTTTTCAAGCACTTTGACTTGGAAATCTAAACTTCCACAAAACATTTGCACATAGTTTCTCAAATATGTTATGAAATATTACAGAATGATTTAAAATAATTTCCATCCTGATTTCTTAAACAGTTTTGTAAACATGGATGAAAAGTGTTTCCAACCGTGTATATATAGTGTCTAAATTTTTGTTTTGCACTAGAAAAATCAGTTAAGTCATGCTTGTAAAATCATTCTCCAGAGATGTTGATTTTATATATATATATATATATATGTATTATATAATCTCATATGTTGACAATAGTTGTACTTGACAACCTGCACCATGATTTGCCTTCCTCCATACCAATCTCTCTGTAGCTCATTACAATTCATGTCCTCCCCGGGATCCTGCACTGTGATTGGACAGCTGTACTAGAATCCAAAATTCCCTCTCCTTTTTTTCCCTGTGGTGTCTCAAGGTTGTGCTCCATGGTAAATAGGTGTAGAGCTCAAAGAGGCAAACCCAACATATTGATTAGGGCTTTTAAGTCTAGAGCCGTTAGCAACCTTGAATCCTGAAGAACATACTTGTCAACTAAGGAAATGGAGTCTGATAAACTACATGCTTTTGGGACTCAATTACATCTCACAAAGAAATTATTCTTCACAGAATAATTGTTTACTATGAGACAAACTGCACAAGACTCTCTGTTTGCTCTGTATTGATTAATGCAATATGCATGCATTTGTACTATTTTTATACACATCTGATGTGTGTTTTCAAACAGGCTGGTCATATCAAAGTCTTAACCCATATCTATTAATAATAAGCATCTAATCAATCAGGGCTTTAGAGACATGGGCTGCTTTCACCCTGCAGGGAGAGAGGAGGCCAATCAGCAGTACCCATGCTCATTATTAATTCAGTAGCTATGGGACCTCTTAGCTCTCTACCCCACTGAGTTTAGAGCTCTGTCAGCACAAAGTGCATCCATCACATTTTGGCCTTCTTGGTATTGATTAGGTCTACTATGTTAAATATTCAAGCAACAAGTAATGTTAGTCATCACCATGGATAATCAACATGCATGAGTTGAGTTATGTATAGAATTATAGGCATTAAATATTCTGTTTTAGATGCAGTGCTGGTTTATTTTTTTATGGGTAAGTATCTGAGTTGAATGGTGAAATCACAAGCAATAACTAAAACTAGTGGTTGAATCAGCTGTCATCTTCAAGCAAACCTATTTATAATCAGGAAATGTGAAAAAATCAAGATGTTTATGACAGCAAGAGTAAATTTTGATAGTGGGGATTTGTCAGATACTCTTTCTGTAGTTTCATGGTTACAAATGACTTTTTACGAGTAGATTATTAATTCAAAAGATTTGTTTAAAACACTGACTCGTAACTTCAGAAACTAAACAAGTGACTGTCGCTGAATTCGGAAACCGCATACTAGGTCTATACTATTTGTACTAGGTTTTCCATATCTTTCCATGGCAGAAATAGTAAGTAGTATGCTAGTATGTTGTTCCATATTCAGCATTGCTGTGTCCCAGTTCACCTACTTATACTAAAAGTATGTACTCTTTTTTTTTTTGTAAAGAAAAACATACTTTTGAGTGTAGCAGAAGAGTAGACAAGTTTTGGGACATACTATCACGTCATAAAATTTCAGATCTGTACACACTCTAACGGTTAATATTGCTCACAACCCAGTACGAATAAATCTAGAACTACAAAAAAGAATTAATCTGCAACAGCATTGTGAACTTTTGTAAAGATACATTTGGTCATTACTTTTAAATGCATCATGCAAACTGCAAGCAAATTAGGAGAGTTCTCCGCATGAAAGACCCACGACTGGCAGATCAAGGCACTACTACGTTTCTCTCCAAAACGGTAGGAAATTCAATTAAATTGAATGTGGAGGATTTTAACTGTGACAAGATGATTGACAGGGCAGTTTGAACTAAGCAACAGAGCTGTCCATTAAAGACAGTTATGATGAAGTAGTATGTCATAAAACTTGCCTACTCTTCTGCTACACACTCAAAAGTATGTATTTTTTCTTCACAAAAAAAGTTCATACTTTTAGGGCATAACATAAGCAAATTAGGACGCAACAACTGATTCATACTGGAATGAATCAAGTGAGTCATTGAATCATTCAGCAGATTTGTTCAAAACACTGATGAAATCAGGAACAAAACACCACTTTGAGATGTTTTATTTTGTTAACTATTTCACCATCAGAGCAAAAACAGACAAATCAACTGGCGATATTGTGACTAAAATGTAAGTTACTCAGTATGAACTTTTTGCTCGAATTATCTGTCATTATCATTTATAGTTAGGAAAACAATCTGTTAAAAAAAAAAATATACTGTTCACATAAACATGCAGCGCTTCTGGGTTCTAAGTCAGAACGCCGACTCAGTGTTGGCCGATGCTGTTCATGTGAGCACCATGACGCATTCGTGTGCTGCTAACGCAGGAGCTGGCCTGCTCTCGATATAGAACCCGGAATTGCTGCACTGTGTTTACTATGTAAACAGCATAGGAGACTGACATGGAAGAGAAGAAATTGTTGACGAAAGTCATTATTTTTGTTTGTTTGTTTTTTTTGCGCACAAAAAGTATTATTTTCGCTTCATAACATTAAAGTTGAGCTACTGTAGTCACATGGACTATTTTAACAATGTCTTTACTACCTCTCTGGGCCTTGAAAGTGGTAATAACGTTGCAGTCTATTGAAGGTCAGAAAGCTCTCGGATTTCATCAAAAATATCTTAATTTGTGTTCCGAAGATGAACCAAGGTCTTATGGGTTTGTAACGACATGAGGATGAGTAATTAATGACAGAATTTTCATTTTTTTGGGTGAACTAACCCTTTAAGAGACAAATGTGAGTATATGTTCCTGCTCCGGTTTCCATGGTTGTGTTTGAACGTGAAATATTTAAAATCTTTTTTGTTGTTGTTGTTCTTTATGGTTCTTTATCATTTCTCTGTCATTGAAATGAAATTGAAAAATGTCTAACCTTGTCTGGAACATCTTCCAGCACCACAGAGTTTGGCAGTCAGATCAGGACTGTTTGAAATGTTCAAATTACTTATTCTTTTTCATTAAAACACAAGCAGGTCGCTGGAGATCGTCTGTATTCCATTCTATTTTTAGGGCACAGACAGTGTGTGGTCTGACCGACCCTAGCCCAACCATGTCATCTAGCTTATTGAATGTGGATAAATGCCCTCAGGTGATTCTCTTTTAGTCAACTGCTGATCTCCCTGTGGTGTGATACAACATGGCCCTGACAGGTTATGGAAGTGCAGTCCAAACACAGCAATGTAAAGCTGTTTAATTAGTTCACACTCTCCACAGTAGACACCCTAAAGGCCCTTTAGCATGCTTACTTTATCTTAATGTGTTTACAGTTAGAAATAACCTATGCCACATTTGTCACCAGGCACTAGCCTCCTTGGTTCCTTCGAGAGTCGAGGCAGTACAGGCGATGTTGTTCTTTCTGGCACTGAACTAGTTCTTCTCTGAGCTGCAAATCCAGTGGCACTTTTTGCAGCTGCGTACATCTCTGTTTTAACTATGCATAGGCAGTGTTGTGCAGTAATAAGATATGTGTAGGCATGTGATGGCTATGAATATTTCATTTGAGATGTGATTTTTAGCAACAAACAAATCTGTGAGCTGTAGGTCAAAGACTATTTGTTTTGCATGCATATGTATGACTGCTTTGGCCTGAGGGATGTGAATATCTGCCTTTTATTATTATGTTTTTATTAACATCCTGAGACTGTGCCAGAACTTTCCATGACCATGTAAAGGTCATTGTAATGGTTCTAGTGGGTGGTGAGGTGGGCACCTGGCCTGTAAGCCCCTCCTGGGATGCTCAGAAGGGCATTTCATTTGGTTGTCGTAATTTGGTTTGTGAATTATCATTTTTTTTATTATATTTTTTTTGTATTTGTGGAAGTAAGTTGCAGAAGCTTGTGGATGTACAGTATATCACAGAAGTGAGTACACCCCTCACATTTTTGTAAATATTTTATTATATCTTTTCATGTGACAACACTGAAGAAATGACACTTTGCTACAATGTAAAGCAGTGAGTGTACAGCTTGTATAACAGTGTAAATTTGCTGTCCCCTCAAAATAACTCAACACACAGCCATTAATGTCTAAACCGCTGGCCAAAAAAGTGAGTACATCCCTAAGTGAAAATGCCTAATATTAAAGTGAATTACCATAGGAATGTGAATTGGAAGGCTAGTCCTTTGAAGTTTCTTTTTAAAGAAAAAGTTTATTCAAAATGTTCTTTATTTACTCACCCCATTTTAACCCATACTCTGCCGTTGTTTTTTCCCCCCAAAGGAACACATTAGTAGGTTTTTTTTGTTTTGTTTTGTTTTTTTTGTAGAATCTTTGTGTAGCATTTCACATACAACTTTCACAGTGACAAGATCAGTGTTTTTCTTCAAAAAGATACAGCTTTTAACAAAGTAAATATTTTGCATAATATCGAGTTTGTTCTCAGACTTTTAAAATCTAAAAATGGTGCTTAAATTTTTTAGGAAGAAGATCTTCCAACGGGGGACCATGATATTTGATGTGCGAGGAACAGACTGAAATTTAAGCCAAATGGAACAGATGAAGATGCTTCAAAAATAGAAAAAAAATAACAGTGTATATGGGTTTACAACGAGACAGTGGTGAGTAAATAATAACACCATTTTCCTTTTTAGGTATTTAAAGCTACACAATGAACTGTAAGAACAGAAATTGCAAAAAAAAGTTGCTGGCTGTGGGCAGCATGAAGCTGAAAGTTTGTGACATGAAAAATTATATATGTATTATATGAAAATTTAGCATGGATCGTTGGAAACAGCAAACCTCAAAGGAATCACCAGTTGTGAAAAAAAATGTATTTGTACATCTGCTCTGATAAGATGTCCTGTATCCATATGTACACTAGGGGTGCGACTGTTCGGTTTTTAGCATCGGAGCACAGATGAATCAGTGTGTCGAATCAGTGTGTCGAATCTGCTGTTCGGAGCGCCAAAGTCACGTGATTTCAGCCGTTGGCAACTTAACACGCGATCCGAATCATGATTCGATACACTGATTCATTTATGATCCGATACTTCCTGAAGCAGTGTTTTGAAATCGGCCATCACTATATAAGTCGTTATTTTGTTTTTTTGGCGCTCCAAAAATATTCTCGTCGCTTTATAATATTAATATTGAACCACTGTACTCACATGAACCGATTTAAATATGTTTTTAGTCCCTTTATGGATCTTGAGAGAGGAAGTGTACATTGCTCCCTATGGAGGCCTCACGGAGCCATCGGATTTCAACTAAAATATCTTAATTTGTGTTCTGAAGATTAACGAAGGTCTTACGGGTGTGGAACGGCATGAGGGTAAGTAATAAATTACAGAATTTTCATTTTTGGGTGAACTAACCCTTTAAGTTACAAAAGCTATTCAGTAAAGAGCAATGGGTGATTTCCTTGTCTTTTGTTGATTAACATTAAAAACATACAGGCAGCAGGAATATTAGGCTGCTGTCACTTTATGACATAATGCACGGATACAGTACACTGATACCGAACACATGCATTCTTTCTCGATTGTTTAAAGGGGGGGTATCACACACAGTTTCTGCCAATCTAATGTTAATCTTGAGTACATATAGAGTAACAATGCATCCTTCATATCTCCGAAAAGTCTTTAGTTTTGTCATATTTATAAAAGATAGATAAGCTAAACCGAGTCTTCGAAAAAAGCCGAGATCCTGGAGGCGCATCTGCCGTCAGTGCTGTGGGCAGAGCTTAAGAGTCACGAGCGCGTGCAGCTTCTGCGATGTCTGCTAGCTGCGACATCATTATAAATACAAAGGGAACAAAAGCGTTCATGTTGTTTACATTATATGCACTTGCATGCCGATTGCCAACAAAACACAGACATCTGATGCAGTGATGCAGCCTTACTTACCACCCGCGATCTGCAAATCCAGTGCCGAACTGGGACTTGTTTACAAATCATTCATCACCGAAATCCCAGGAACAAACAAACATACATGCACAACTCCGTTGCTGCCCCGGAAAAACAAACTTCATCCACTGTTCTCTTAACGCTGGGTTCTTTGGGAAGCTGAAAAAGGTAATCTTTCCCTCACAACCAAAAACACGCTCCTTTGGTGACTGGAGCTGCGTCTCATTTCGGAGGATTTGTCCTTCGGAGATCGCATTTGAAGGCTGAATACTTCATCAAGGATGTCTTATTTAAGAAAAGTAACCATAATAAAATTGACTGATATTCATTGTGGGGTGTAAAATACTGTAATTTCTTTCTTACGTTGCAATCTAACAGTTATTTTTCTTAGATTAGACCGATGATGTATGCAGCCTTCAAAGGGTGCAGCCCCTGAATTGGGACACAGCCATTGTAGAAAAATCTCTCGGCTTCCGTATCCTGAACGAAACGCGTTGATGGGTGTGCTCTTGCTCTTGCTATGGGTGATGTGTGTGCGCACGCTTATCAGGGAGAAGTGCCTATACAAGGAATTCCGCTCTCTTGTGATGTCATACAGGCCATGCTCGAAAAAAACTCTCCGAAACCTGTAGTGAAACCGGAAGTAGTCATTTGGCACAGAAATACTCCATCATATGTCCAACTCGTGTTTTGAAACTTTGGCCATGTTTAGCATGAGAATCCAACTCTTCAACAGTGTAAATAAGTCAGAATGCATGAAATAGCATTACACCCCCCCTTTAAGTTCACTTAAGACATAACCTACTATGTTTGCAAGGATACTCACCAAGATGGGCATGTTGACATAATTTTTTTGTGAATTTCTCCTTTCAATTGCAAGAGAACTCAATATTTTGCGCTGTACACGCAAAAAAAATTGAAGATCACTGTTTTTTATGTTGCATATTGACATGGTGACTGGGTAGTGGCGAGAACGATTTGCCCAGGTGGGGACATTTGATATGCAGACCATCAAGGGTGGTCAAGCAGATCTCCATGTCGCAGTGGGTCACAATAACTTTGGAGATTTGTATTTGGTACTTCCCTAGTGTTTCAGAAATGAAACTTGTAACATGTTTTTGCCTCACAAAAAAAAAAAGATATGCTGCCCATTGACTAATAATGGCCTGTTGACCTGAAAATGTGGCAGGATACATGGGGAAAATAAAAGCTTGAGCAATAATCATTGGAGGTTAAATATCTGCCTATGTTAGTACATGAACTAGCTGGGAATTAGTAAGATAAAATTAAATGTGTTTATAGATACTGATGTATACAGTGTTTATCTGCAGACACACTCACAAAGTACATAGGAGTACATAGGAGAGTGTGGTTCATGCTAATGATGACTGTATAATTGAAATTATTAGAGAGACAGCAGCTCGTATTACAGCTCTCTGCCTCTCTATTCTTCCTTCTTCTCTCTGTTTTGTCTGGGATGTGGCATTGGCTGCAATAGTAATTACCGTTAAGTCCGAGGGGGAAGAAAGTCGCACTGCTGCTTTCTACAACCGCTTTTGACTCCTTGGGAAGTTTTCAATCAAACAAGCCTATGCAAAATCGCAGCTGCTTAACACTATCATTTATTATTTTCGTAAAATCAAGGCACACAATCCATGCTTGGCACCACAAACATTTTAACAAGGAACTATGAAAATTATATTCATTGATTTCTTTCAGTTGAGTCTTTAGTGTTTGAGTTACGGTTGAAGAAATTAGCCTGCACTTTACAAATATATACATACACTGACAGTTTTTTCCAGCGTTTTGCAAAACCAGTTTATTCACCATCTGATTGTTTATTTTTGTTAAATCATGAAGTCCTAATACAATGAATAAGAATAATAGCGACTTTCCCATGTGAAATTGTATTTGTGCTTATAGATTCCATTCAGAGCAGAAGGAATATGAAAAGAACTGTTTAAAGTTCAACTACAATCAACTCCTTTTCAGAAAAACTGCACTACAAGCAATATATTTTAAATATGTGACTATTTGATGATATAATTTATCATTTAATCAGAGCTGTATTTGCGTTTTTGAATAAATTCAGTTAGTTATAGCATTAAATGTGAACCAATAAAACGGCTAAAAAAAATTTTTTGTAATCAGCCTATTAAATTCAATTAACTGAATTAAGTGATTCAGTAGAATTAATCAGAGTAACTGATTAAGTGCTAATGTGGTCTATTCCAATTTCACCTGAAATAAGCAACAAACAAATTCATTGAATATAGCTAACTACTTGCTTCTTATATGCGTCTTTCTATTAGCAAAATGATTCAGTTGTTCTTTGAACAGTCAATGTATGAATACCAGATGGATTGGAGGCCTAGTTGTCAGAGCAAATTAGAGTATTTATGAGACACTTGATTGCTGAATGGAGAATATGTGCATAGTGACGGTAACTTCTGCTATGAAAACTGTTTAAATTTACATAACAAATGCATATATTTGAAAGAGATGTTTCAGGTCTGTTGACTTACATTGTTCTTGTGAAGAAAGATTGTGCAGATGAATTTTGGAATGAAACACATCTGCACAAATTATTCATTTGATGAAATGAGAAAAATCAAAGTACAGGTTTGACACAATGATGAGGAAGAGATGAACTTTCACATGAGGCATATGAGTGTATGAAGCTTTGCGTGCACATAATTGGTCTTTTCTTTTAATGACTGATGATTTTGTTACTTCAGCCTGTTATTTATAGTATTTAGCAAAGCGAAACAGATGCAAATCTGTTTATGTTGTGTTCTTTTTTTGCTCTATCTTATAGTAATTCAAAGTCAAATAAAAAATTTTCTTTTGTTTGACATCACTGTACACAAACTATAAATTGTAGATTCATTAAAGTAAACATGACTAATGATGTCTACATTTGGCTATACCCTACTTTGTCACATGGCGTGTTCGCACATGATCAAGATATGAAATTTAAAAAAAGTTCTTAATCTCTAGGTTTGCAAGCTTGGTGTGATCACTTTATATGCCTGTATAAGCAGTCAAACCAATATTTCAATATTTCATATATCAGGGTTTTATATAACAGGTAATAGAGATGAGAATGTAAATTAATTTATTATCCTATTCCATAGTCAAGGATGTGGTACTTCGGATTGAATTATAATGATGCATTTCTTTTCTTAACTGTTATTTTTGACCTTTTATATTAATGCAAGTAAACATGTCAGTTTGTGGGTGGGTTTTATTATTATTGTGTTATATATTATTGGATTACCTTATTATTTATATGATTATAAAAACATATCTATGACATTATAGTGTCTAGTTGCTTTCTATGACATTGTAGGGCTAAATATTTGATATTTTTATATATAGGTTATTTTTTACATTGATGTTGGCTTCATAGTCAAGCCAGTGTTATTACTTGCCCTCTGAAATTTTATCTCGTTATTCATCATGATTTCAGGGAAATCTTCCCCTCAGGTAACCATGACATTGTCATTTGTTGAGGACAAATACACTTAAAAATATCCCACTGCTTGGAAACGGGAATTTATGTTTGTCTTTCCCAGGGTAAACAAACAGATTGATTCAGATTTGCTCCCGTGTTTTCAAGAGCATTTTAGTGGCATGCTTACCGTGCAGAGCTTGAAGCAAATGGATGGCCGCCGAAAATGATGCTTTCATCCACTGCAAGGAACGTGCGGGAGTGCGTAAGATGAAATGGGCTGTCATTGTCAGTGGGAGCCAGCACCTGCAGCTATTGCATGTTGAGCTAATTTCACCCGAAAAAAAGTTTGCTATTCATCCAGAACAGAAATCCAAAGGAAAAGTCGACTAGAAATAACATGATAGCTCTTTCCTCTGACAAGATGGAAATCAAAATGAAAGCTCTGTGTTATATGGGAATTCAGGCAGATTTTGTGGGGGATACATTTTGCTTTCCCTGTGCACTTACTCAATCTCTCAATATGAATAACACATTGTTGCAGTGAATTGTGCCAGCACAAACAAAACAGCGAGAGAAGGGGAGGGGACTTCTAGTTCTATTGTTTATAACGCTCAAAAAGACGTTAAACAAACCAAAGATTGATTCTACATTTGGTTTGATTTGAACAGATGACTCAAGGATTACTGGAAGCGGAGGGCAGTATATGGGACATTAGACTCAGAAGCCACAGCTCTTATGAACTCTTTCAACAGTGACACATGAGCGATGAAAGCTGGAGAAAAAGAAAGCCTCATAAAACATAACCCCGCTCTCCTCTCAGCGACCCTGTCTATCCGGTGACAGACTGAGGAAATCTCATTTCCTCTCCCCAGGTCTCCCCGCTGCCTATTTTCATAAAGTTATGAGTCACCGTTCAGACTGGGTTTCTCGTGCACTCGCCCCCTTGTGGGGACAGCGTTTGGTTGATCCCTTAGGACGGGATTAGCAGTATCATATGTCACAAGATACAATGTAACTCGACACTATACTCAGAATAAGTGTCTGTCACCAAGGGCTCAGGGTTTAGCTGGTTAGCATGGCCCCTGTTTGCCCCTCCTGGTAGATTTTGGAACTACACCAGATGTTGGTAAAATTAAAAAGCATTTTTCTCCACAGACAGAAATTAGCCTTGTATTCTGACTTGTATTTCTAAAATTTTACTACAGTATAGTACTTCTTTTCTTTTTTTTTGCAGAACACAACATTAATTTTCCTATTTTCTGTATGGATGTTTTCTGACCTCGTAACTTTTTAAACAGTTCTTGAAATGTCATTACTCGATATTCCAGACCAGTGAAACTTCTCTCTGGTGATGTATGCAGGACTTCTCCAATTATTTAGTCCACTTAAACACTGCCCCTTTACTACAACCAACTGCAATCTCCCAATCAATCGATCTGCCTCTATCCAGCCAACAACTGATGGACAGAACCCTACTTTTTTTTTTTTACATTTGTTTCGATTGGATGTACGTCACAATATGGAAGAGACGTTCTGTCGCTATACTTCCATTTAATTGCAACTTTAATTATCCTTTTCGGTGAATTTAATAGTACATAGTTGCTCACTGTAACACTTAATAAAGCACCCAAGTATGTGATGTGGCTGTAAGAAGTAAATGTGGCTGTTCATTTTCTAAATGCTTTTAGGTGAACTACACTTCAGTATCTAAGCAACTGTAAAGAACTTCACACTAAAGTATAGTAGTTGTCAGAAATTGAGCGTTTAATTTGGTTTGCCAAATGACATTAAAACACCAGAAGAAGAAGAAAAACAGCACATTTCCCTAACCTACTGTACTGTGAAAAGCTAGTAGGCGCACAGGAGAGCAACAGCGGCCTCCACAATTTTATTGTACATTTTCTTTAAAATATTAGTATTTGAGTATTTGAAACATGATTAAAGAGCCATAGGTATTTTTTGCTGACACTTCTTGGTGCTTTTTAATGCATTCATCTAAGTGAATTAGATTTGCAAAGCAACTGCCATTGAGATGAATGGAAATACTAATGGATCTCTTTCTCCAGCCATTATAGAACTCTTTGGCTGTCACTGTGGAGATACAGCAGTTTTTCACATGTTGTAGAGCTGTTTGCTGCCTGATGCTGCACGGTATCATGTGGAGAACAGGACGCTAAAGGGTAAAAGACAGAAACAGCTGGATTGTTTAGGGAAGGAGATGGAGTCTGTATGGAGATGAAGGAGCAGGGCAAAGTGAGGTGATTAGCTGGTGATTCATCAATTCTGCCTGCTGAGTGGCTGCACTGACGGTACTTTAATAAGCAAGCAGTATGCAGGCCATGAGATGAGTACCAGCTCTAACGCAGTAATTTGCAGACTCTTGCTTTTCAGAGACGTGGGGCAATAAAGCATGCTGACGATAAAAATGATACAATTACCGAAGCTCTCCTGATGCTTAATTGCATCTGATCGCTTTTTATCCCCTGCTTGACAAACCCTGCTGAACTGCTAAGCATTAATGAAAGCTTATCACCAACTGGCTCGTTCCATGGTCACTCTTCCTCCCTCCGGAAGGAAACAACGGTGGCACAATGTGCTGTATAGTGTGGTTGGATGATTCTGTGGATTATGAAGAGGGTGTAAAAACCATTAGTAGAACTGTGATATCATCTTAATATATAGCATTTCTTCTTAAACTTTTCAGGGCAAGTACCACATTTGATAAAATCAGAAACTCTAAGTACCACCGAGTCCCAACAGTAATTTTTTCAGCATTGAGCATTTGTTATCTATTTGAGATTGTAAGAGTATCATAATGTCACATTTTGATTTGATTTATACAGTATTCTTGCAGTTTAGATAAATCAGATAATGCTGTTGTTATACCTTCATCACAAGAGAGTATATAGATGCTTAATTTGATTATAATTAATAAATGTATTTCCACTGTAATATTTAAAAATATAATAGTGAGAAAATAGTATATTTAGAGACAAAAATTGAAAAAAATACCAATTTCATTTCATTTTTTTTAGTTAATTTATTTTTTATTAGTTTTAAAGGGTTCATGAAAATTGTCATTTATTACTCACCCTCATGTCGTTCTACACCCTTAAGACCATCCTTCTACATCCTTAAGAAGATCATCTTCAGAACACAAATTAAGATATTTTTGATAAAATCCAATTGTTTAGTGATTCTTCTATTGCCAGCAAGATAACTAACACTTTCAGATGCCCAGAAAGCTACTAAAAACATATTTAAAACAGTTCATGTGACTACAGTGGTTCAACCTTAATATTATAAAGTGACAAGAATACTTTTTTGTGTGCCGAAAAAACAAAATAACTACTTTTCAACGATATCTAGTGATGGCTGATTTAAAAGAAACTGCTTCATGAAGCTTCGAAGCTTTACAAATCTTTTGTTTCGGATCAGTGGTTCGGATTGTGTATCAAACTGCCAAAGTCACGTGAACTATTTAAATTTTGAAACACTTGTGACTGGCGCTCTGAACCACAGATTCGAAACAAAAGATTCATAAAGCTTCGAAGCAGTGTTTTGAAATCGACCATCACTAGTTATTGTTGAAAAGTCGTTATTTTGTTTTTTTGGTGCACAAATAGTATTCTCATCGCTTTAAGGTTAAATTAAGGTTGAACCACTGTGGTTACATGGACTGTTTTAAATATGTTTTAGTAGCTTTCTGGCCATCTGAATGTGAGCCATCACTGAGCCACTGGCCTCACTGAGCCATCGGATTTCATCAAAAATATCTTAATTTGTGTTCCGAAGATGAATGAAGATTTTACAGGTGTAGAACGACATGAGGGTGAGTAATTAATGACAGAATTTAAATTTTTGGGTGAACTAACCCTTTAAGTTTTTAATAAAAAATAAATTGATGATAAAAAATTATTTTATTAAATTTTTTATTTAGAACCAGTAGATTGAGAACTATCCTTCCTTTTTTAGTCTGACATTTGTACTTGCTGAAAATAAAAATAAAAAGCTTAAAGCAGCCTAAGCTGGTTTAAGTTTGTCTAGTTAGTCTTGCAGCCTAAAGCAAAACTGGTTTTCAGCTGGTCAGGTAGCTGGTTTCCCAGTCTGACCAGCTTACATGTGCCCAAAACCTCTTTTTAAACCAACAAAAAGGCTGTTTAAGCAATTTTTTTCAGGGATATCCTTTCATCGATGCTGTGCCGATTGAGAGCAGTTCATACAGTGAGTTTTAGTTTGATTGAAATGTAATTACTTGAAATAAATAGGAACTATTAATTTGATAATTAACACATAAAATCATCTTTATCTGCCTGGCCTCGTTTTGTCACAACAGTTACACAGTACTTTCTCTGGATGGACAATTAGATCTCACATAACCAGAATAGTTTGGCCATAAAGCTGAACTCGACCGTGAGTTACAGCGGAGATGCATCTCCACATTAAAAGCGCCCTCGATTTAGATTGAAGGCATCCTTTATTCTCATTATATTCTGGTTTTGGCTGTTAAGCACTTAATGAGCTACAAGGGAGCTGTTTAGCTCACCATTAGGCCTGAGCATGTTCTCAGAGGATGTGTTTATGGCCTTTACATGTGTTACTTTTGTTCAATTAGATTGAATAGAAAAGCCCAGGAGAATGTTGACAAACAGAAGAAGACTGATAGCCAAAGTAATTAGGGTATATCTTTTGACAGAGCCACTCTTTGGGTCAATTCGGCAAACAGATGATAACAATACACAGACTTGTTAGGATGCCTGTGGGTCTGTAAGTGCTGTTGAATGTCTCTGGTCATTAAAGATTTTCATGCCAAGTAGCCCGTCGCCATATCCAGCATTGGCGTGTGAGCGACGGAGAGGCCGTAGGAGAGAAAATATGAAGAGACTTTGTGACATTCATTGTGGTTATAGAGTTGCGGTTTGTTGGCGAGACTAAAACATTTCAAGCATTTAATGCCCAATTATTGAATTCTCCTCGTCCTCTGACTGTCCTTAAACATCTCGGTATTTCACTTTTGTCTGTGACCTTTTAATAAATGTCAGTCCAGTTGTAAAAATGGAACAATAAAACCATTATTTTAATATAACACTTCATCATGTCAGCTCTCTTATTTTGCTAATGAGGAGGCTCATTTCTCAGACTGCTTGTGTCAAGTCCTTGTCTTATTATGCAATGGCATTTAAAATGTCCATGTTCAACAGATTTATATCTTAATCACTTGTCTATAAATTCTCCCTACAGGTAGGCAATATTTCATGAGAATTAGGCATGAATAAATAATTGTATCTCCATTATATTCTTTCTGCTGTAGATCATTATATCTTCACAATGTACATGCTGTGGGCACATTTATGTTATGTCTGCTACATTCATATAATTCAGTGAAGGTCAATGCATTGCTATCTCATTTATTAATATACCGTATCTAAAGCTATGTTTCTTGCTATGCTTCCTATTGCTTCCTAGTGCCTTTTTAACTTTCTGAATAAGTTAATGGTATAAAATACTGCTTGCATCCTCTTATACTTTAAATGGAATATTAAAGTTAATCTTCGGAACAAAAATTAAGATGTTTGATGAAATCCAACATTTTTATCCTCAATAGAAAGCAACATAATTACCACATTCAAGGTGGTAATTATTAAAATGTAGTAAAAACAGTGTTAAAATAGTCAACGTGACTAAAGTGGTTCAACCTTAATGTTATGAAGCGACGAGAATACTTTTCTATTGAGGATAAAAAAAAAACTCTTGGATTTCATCAAAAATATCTTAATTTGTGTTCCTAAGATGAACGAAGGTCTTGCTGGTTTGGAACGACATGAGGGTGAGTAATTAATGACAGAAATTTCATTTTTGGGTGATTTAACCCTTTAAGGTCAGGTATGATCCTCCTTACTTTAATTAATACCTCATTTAATTATGTAAATTATGTCATAAAGTCTTATTTCAAAGGGTTTCATGATGCATCATGATCCATAGAGATCCCAATTCTGTTTGAATCATGAAATCACAGACTTCCTGTTAATAATTACAGCTCAAACATGTAGAAAACTAATCCCATCCAAAAAGTGCTACTGAGTATCACTCGATTTAAATTTTATTATAGAGAACATAAATGTGTTGAAGATTACGTGTATTTGAAGTAATTTGCCTGCCGTGTAATGAACAGCTATGGACATACTCCGAAATGCCACTCAAATTACTTTGTGTTATCAGAATCGTTAGGCATTTTGTTCCAGTTGGAGCGGTTAAAATCCTCTGGGGGTATGATTGCCACAGTTATGACTACCTCCTAATACACTATGAAAGGTTTACGAGGTGTAGTATGTAAGTGAATTCATGCAGTCAGCCGTTGTGGATGCAAAGCTCAGGTGATTTGTTTGGAGAGGTAATCAGGCCCAGCCTTGGCTGCTCTCACATTAACTGAATGAGACGTGATTGAATCTCTCCATGTGGGCGCTGTTATGACAGAGGCTGGGATACAGAAAACACATCCGTCTGCTTTCTGGCTAATCTTTATGGTATGGTAATATGATGTTTGGCCTGTTCGCTGGCTGACTCCTGCATCCCCACTGTGTTGACTGTCGAGGTTTGTTGACATTAGTGAACTTGGGCTCTGATACTTTGAGTGCAGAGACATCCTGCCCCACCAGGTTTGTGTGATATGAAAACACATCATAAAGCATGCATGCTCTGAAGTTATAATATGTTTCGACAGATCTTTTGTGCTGTTTTTTTATGCCATCAGAGTTCTGTCTGCTAATTTGTGGTTTTCAATATAAACAGGAAATGCGTCAATCCTTCTGTAGTTTATGTTTGATAAAAATCTGATTGAACTTAAACATAATATTTTACACTTCAAGAATGTTTAGAGAGCACAGAACGTTCACATCTTTATTAAATCAGCCTGATAAACTGGTGGTTTCACCCTGCAATAATCAATAGTAATCTTTGAAAACAATGTCTGGTTGGAGATGTGGCTTGGTGGGTGGCGTGTTCACGTTGAACTGTGGTGCTTGTGTGATGTGTCATTTCCTGAATTCCCTGCTCTATCGTTCGGCCATCTTTCCACTGTTAATAAAAGTGGCAAAAAAACAGCCTGATCTCATTAATATTTATTGGTATTCATATGTAAAAGTTACATTTTCATATACTCTATGTACAATATCGATGTATTGACAGAATCTAAAATGTGAAAGTATTTATATGCATTTTAGCTTTAAGAAGGTCAAAAAATCCTTTTAAATTAACGTTTTTAGCAACGTTTTCATTTTTTTTTTTTTTTTTTAAGGATCGTGTGACACTGAAGCCTGGACTAATAATCCTAAAAATTCAGGTTTGCATCACAGGAATAAATTACGTTGTAAAATACATTCCAACAAAAAATCGTTTTAAATTGTAAAAATATTTTACAAGGTTACTGTTTTTACAGTATTTTTGATCAAATAAATGTAGCCTTGATGAACTTGGGAGATTTTTTTAAGACACATTAAAAAATTGTAGTAACCCCAAACTATATAGTAAATATTGCTTAAGTTTGAGATGCTGTCAGTATGTTATAGAAGCTTGTTTCTGCCATGAAATAAAGAATAAAAAAGGTAATTGTGACTTTTTATCTTACAATTCTGACGCGACATAAAGTCAGAGTTGTGAGTTATAAAGTCAAAATTGTGAGATATAAACTCTGAATTGTGAGTTTAGGCCTGTTATCTCACAATTCTGAGAAAAAAAGACAGAATTGTGAGATATAAAGTCAGAATTGCATAATCAAAACTTGCAATTGCTAGAAAAAAGTCAGAATTGCAACTATATTTCACAGTTCTGACTTTATATCACATAATTCTGACTTTATAACTCTCAAAAAAAGTCAGAATTGTGAGATAAAAAGTAGCAATTACCTTTTTTTATTTTTTATTTAGTGGCGGAAACAAGCTTCCATAATATGTTGATTATTTCAGTTCATGAAAATGTATGTATACAACCAGGCTTAGCATAACTCTCATTACTAATGCAATCAAGTTGGCAAGCAGCATCTTTGGCTTCAATTCAGCAAGAAAAACACATCTCTTTAGACTAAGCTGATCCCTCTAGTCAAGCATTCATTAGTTATAATGTAATGTTTGACATCATTTTTAAGCTCAATGATAGGCTCATTGGTCAACTTATTGATAAAATGTCTGCACACAGTGATGGTGTTTTGTCCTATGTGATCTGCTCTGTTAACATCTAATAAGCATCTCAATTATCAGGACCTACTCACAATAAATATAAGATTGTATAGCTAAACTTTGCATAAATACCATGTTCTTTCTATAGTCTTGCTATAGCTTAAGAGATAATTTGTTAAATCCGACGGAAATATCCTCAGTGTATGTTTTGGTCTCTTATTTTTGCATTGTTTAATGTGCCATAACTTATTGCTTTGGTTAATATGCCCTTCCCCATTTGCAAGTAGGTGGCATGTTATATTATGCATTCTTGCTGAGGGGCTCTTTAATGTTGGTTTAGCTGTAACACTGGCAGTAATGAGTAGAAGGTCAGACTAATTAATGCAGCGGTAAGAAAACAGCAGCAGTTTCTGCTCACAGCAGAGCAGCTCTATTAGTTTAATTTTGCTTATCGTCTCGCTTTTCCCCCTGTAGTCAGGTACAGACTCCATCAGCCGTTTGGGAAACTCACCTCATCGTACAGCCGCTAGAGCTCAGGCATGATAACCTGAAGCGACTTCTATTAATTTTTCATTATTTCATTAAATTGCCAGTCCATTGTGCCTTTGGATTTGTGCTGAAGCATCTAGTCTCTTGGCTTGCTGCTGTCAGCTCTCTGTCAGGTTCCCCGTAGCTGGCCATTTTTTTTTCTCCTCTATTTAGCCCTGTTGCTTTATATTGCATATAACAGGAACTTGTTTTACTTAAGGGTAGAATTTTCTAATTAGATTTATTTCTGAATGACTATGTGTTAGAGTTGGTTCTTTCTGTTTTACATAGTGACAGAAAGAAATTCATATTATTATAGCATATTTTACCTTGTTACATCTCAAAGTCATTATAGGAATCATTGATGATGTACACAGTCATATACAGTATTTGTTCATTTTGATATATTTACTTGATATATTTTGGGGGAGAGAACATTTTGTGGGAGGGCCAATGAAACATTTAAGTTTTAAAGCGGAGGACTTAAAATAGACAGGCAGTTGTGGCCTAATGGTTAGAGTCAGACTTTTAAGCTCAAGGTTGCGCGTTCGAGTCTCAGTACCTGCAGGAAAGGTAGGTGGGGAAGTGAACATTGCTTTCTTCCACTCTCGTTACCCACAACTGAGGTGCCCTTGAGCAAGGCACCTAACCCCCCAATCACTCCCCAGGCGCCGCAGCAAAAATGTTTGCCCACTGCTCCAGATGTGTGATCACTGGGTGGGTGTGTGTGTTTCAATATTTACTGCTGTGTCTGTGCACTTGGATGGGTGAAATGCAGAGCACAAATTCCGAGTATGGGACACCATACTTAGCCACACGTCACGTCACTTTAAAGATAACAATGTGTCAATCTTTCCCTCTTTTTTACATGTAACATGTCAGTCTCTTGCAGTTGTTTTTTTATGTGTGTGTCTCACAGCACCTGTCTACTGCTCTAAAAAAGTGACACAAGCTGGTCTAACACAGAGGTGTGTTAGAACAGCAGACAGGTGGTGTAAGACACAGAGAAACAACTGTGGCTTAAGGACTGATGCCCTGCTGTGTTACATGAAGTGTAATATAGAAAACAGCAAATAACTGACAGACATATAAACCATAATGTGTAGAGGAGGAGACCCCCTGTTATTCGCCACTAATGCTGAGAAACAGCGCTAAGCTCTAAGCCCTACATCAGAACTGATGTTCTGTCTAATACCACCGGTAATAAGGAGCTGGGTAATACGATTAGACCACATGTGGAGAGTTTTAAGAAGAAACAGAGAAGATAATGAGGACTTACTATCTCCTGCTCTCCTCAAGGAGAAAGAGGATTTCTGTGACCTCATAGAGAATGGAAGTAATCGGATGCTTGTGATGGGAGTGCAGAAACTGGATATAAGGTCTGTATATCAGTCTGAAGGTTCCTGGATTGTGTGCTTCCCCCTGTGCCAAACTTTTGGAAGCGAGTTCCATCTTGTCCTGTCAGTTTGATAAAGAATGTGTATCTCAGTCTGGTCGCTTAGTGGATTGTTTTGTGACATGAAGACAGCTGGCCAGTATGACAAACAAGCCTTATGGAAGGAAGAAGGTGGCTTGAGTTTCTAGCTTGGTCAGGAATAGTTCACCAAAAAATGAAATTCTGTCATTATTTTCTCACCTTCATACAGCCACAACCTTGTATGTACTGGGTGCTTTTTTCCATATAATAAAAGGAAATGGAACTTTGGCTACCACACTCTAAATAAAAAGCACCATAAAATGACAATAAAAGGACGTCCATATGACTTGAGCACTGTATTCCAAGTCTTCTGATTGTGTTCTTTTTTACACAAGAAATGTCCAATATTTTTTCACTTTCATTAATATTAGTCTGTTTTAAATGTCATCTAATTTTAGTCATCAAAATAAAATTTTATTTTACAAGAAAAATAAAAATGTATTCATATAAAATTTACATTTAAAAGTAAATATTTATTTAATATAGAAAATTAAACCAAGTATTAAAAGTTTGAGTTTATCATGAATCAGCATCGAATATAAATAAAGTCATACAGTTTTGGAATTACATGAGGGTAAGTAGGTGATAACAGAATTTTCATTTTTGGGTGAACTATCCCAAATGAACATAACTTGAGTATATTTCATCATTCCTCTGTCTTGCATTGTACCTTACTGTGTCAATTGGGAATCGATTTAATGTCAAAAGCTCTACTTTCTGATGAAAAGTGGGCTTAATTCAGAGGGAGATGTCGATCCTAAGGCCTAGGGTTGCTCATAGTACTGATGCGAAACTTTTTTCTTATCGTCACGCATTCATGTGTTAAACAAATAACTTTTCACCCAGAGTACTGAACTAAAGTGCTAATAATGGTCTTCAAAATGGACTTCCTAAGGTTTACTGAAGTTTCTAAATCTTTTAGGAATATAACTTTCTTTAATGGTTTTCTTCTTTGCTTTAAATCTATTTGAAAACAGAGTTAAGTTTTGCATTAGTCCTTTGAGATATGTTCAGTACAGAGGTCAAAGGTTGGAGCAGCATGAATAAAATACAAAATGTACTAAACCTCAGACAGCTATTTATTAAAGCTCAGGAAACCTGTGAACATAACCCCTGTAATAGGTAGGAAAAAAGGAATTATTAATATCTAGAAGGGGTAATTTAACTCTGGGAGCCAGGGCAGAGCCGCTAAAAACCATAACCTACCACTGGCACTCTCTGCCCTGAGATGACATTGCAGCCTGGCAACTGGCTTCATATAAATGATTGCTTATGGATATGTTCCTGCATGAGCTCCAGACTGTTGTCACTGTCCAGAAACACCTCATGAGTGCAGCACCGCGCCCGAGAACGCAGTGTCTAGAGGGGCTCCATAGCAGCTCCACCCTGCTGTTGGCCGTCCACCTTGTCTGTGCTGCTTCCTTCTGCCGGCACCCACAGAGACACTGAGCTCATTCATACCCATTTCTTCTGTTTGTTGCTGAAAGTCTAGAGGCAAATAGCCAGACATAGTAAAAGCTGAATTTATTTTGGATTGAGGAGAGCAGCAAAACTGGTTTATCAATCATCACAATGACTGATGACAGTGTATAATGTGAGGGTGTTGCTTCAACTTTTGGCCCTTATTAACATTTTCCAACATTATTTCCATCACATTTCGATTTTTTTTTTTTTTTTTTTTTTTTTTTTTTAGTAATAGTTTTTAAATGACAGTTGTTTTTCAGAACAAAGGTCCAAAAAGGAAACAATAGTATGGTATACCGAATGTATAAATGTGCTCTAGTTACAGATACATATCCCAGATACACAAGATAAAGAGGTTCCAAACAGATCACAGTGGTAACACCAGAAGGGTGTGGGGAGGAAAAAAAAAAAGAAATACTACAATAACAAGATAATAATGGTTAGGTAAATAAATTTAAGAGTTACAAAGATATAATGCAGTATGAAAAACAGTACAAACTTATCACATTCCCAAGTGATCTAATACCGGCTTCCATATTTTCCAAAATATATCTTGCTTGTAGTTGTTATTAAATCGTAACTTCTCAATATGAATAATGCTCACTCAGCAACACATCGAATGTTGGAACAATGTCCAGTTTCCACCTCTGAAGAATCAATCTCTTTGCAAGAACCATAAATAAAGAAAAACACCGTCTTTCATATTTACTAAAAGAAGGTACAGAAATTACCCCGAAAACAGCAATCATAGGGTCTGGAACAATCTCTTTTTTATACACTTTTAAAAAGAAGCGCAAAAATATCAGTCCAGTACTTATGAAGGTTACAACATGTCCAAAGTGAATGTAGAAGCGAACCCTCCGCAACCTTGGATTTATTGCCTACCGGTGACACTTCAGTGAAAATCTTATGCAGTTTAGTTTTGCACATGTATACTCTATGCAGAGATTTGAACTGGATTAAGTTGTGTCTAGTGTTAACTGAACAGTCATGTATGTTCTGTAGGCATTCCTCCCATTGTGCATCTTCAATAGTGAAACCGAAGTCCTTCTCCCATGCTTTCCTAATTGTAGTTGTCACTATCCACCCGATCGGTTAATACATTATAGAAATATGACACTGCTTTTGAGCTTCCAGCTTTAAATCTGTTTATTTCCTCTAATTTTTTATGCTTTTTAAGTTGTTCAAAATCAGGAAAATACTTTCTGACATAGTCTCTGATTTGGAGATATCTGAAGAAGTGAGAATTTGGTAGCCCGAACTTTGATTGGAGCTCTTTAAAGGACAAGAAATGCCCATTCATATAAATTGAGTCAACACACCCTATTCCCTTCTGTTTCCAAAGTGAAAAAAACATATTAAGAGTGGGAATGAAGGAGTGATTCTTGCATATGGGGCTATCAAGATATACATTAGGAGCTTTAATATATGTCTTAATTTGTTTCCAGATTTTTAAAGACTGGCCTATAACAAAATGATTATTAGATAAGCTTACTAATCTTCCCTGGACTGCTGCATAGTGCCTACAATGAAGAGTTAGAGCAAAGAGCTTGTTCAAAGTTCCTTCTGTTGGATCGTCTTTCTATCAAGAAAATATATTCAAGTGCGTCGCCCAATAGTATGCTTTAAAGAAAGGTAACCTAAATCCCCCCTTCTCTTAAATAAGTGTTGTTTTTTAATTCTTGCTGTTTTATAATTCCATAAAAACTGAATAGTTATCTTGTCTAGTTTTTTAAAATAGGATTGTGGTATACATGAAGGGATAGACTGAAATAAGTGGAGGAATCTTGATAGGCTCACCATCTTTACTGCATTGATTTTACCTACCATTGAAGTTGGCAGTGTTCTCCAATAGTCTATATTATTTTTCAGTTAGTCGATCCTCTTTTGCCAATTGACTCTAAGGTCTCTTGGATTTTTAGTTATTATGACACCAAGATATGTAAAGGAGTTTTCTGCTATCTTGAATGCACATCTCCAATTTTTAATAGCATGGCAGTGGTGGAAATTACATTTTAAATATTTCTGGAATAAGATGGCTGATTTGTTATATGTATTGTGGAATTGAATCATTTTTGCATAATTTGACAATTTGAAAATCTTGTTCTGATGATGCACAATAATACTATTTATACTTTGTTTTATATTTAGTCTCATATTTCATGTGAAGCATGCTCTTCATGGATGCTGTTGTCATGATTTGATAAAACTTTATGCAATGCGCAATATGGCTGCAATGCGCAATATGGCGGAATACATCCCGCCTACTAAGTAAAAGAGCCAATCAGCAGTTGGTAAAGTCATTGCATCACTGCAGCTGCCGTTTGAAACTCCGGTTCCCTTAGAAACAAGAGATTCGCACTGGGGAAAAATAAGCTTTTTTAACACCATTTGAGCATAAGAAATGAAATTTATGGGACAGTTCAGATTTTGTTGCTGATTTGAAATATGTTATTTAATTCTTGTGAGTTCGGCTAGCAGTTTTTGAGATTTCAGGATTTCCCCATTCAAATAGATAGGACTTGGTTTTGGATGCCCGAAATAGCTGCCCGGAGGCATTGCAAATATGGCTGCCGAGTGAACAGACTTTTCTTAAAAGAAAATTTATGATGATTTGATTTTATGACTTTCATATTTTAAGATTTAAAGTCTGGGCCTAGGACAAGGGTAAAACAATAAAATCTGTACATTTGATAATCTAGGCATTTGAAAATTTGCAGAAATAAATAAGTGCATGGGCAAAAATTCCCAAAACTTTCAAATTATGTGATTTTAATGTAACCAAAGGATAAAGTTNAAAAAAAAAAAAAAAAAAAAAAAATCAACCCCTGGGATATAAAAGTAGAAGAAACGCCATAAACATAGATGGAAAATGCAATAAAAAATGACCTTTATTCTGTGATTTCCATGATACATGGTTATATCCTAGCTGACAGTTAACCATGCGCTTGCCATAATGTTGACTAATTTGTCTTTGTGAGCTGAAAGGTAGAATTAATGTTCTGACTGAAAGAAATACAAATAATGGACATTAAATGTTTGAAGGAAATGATCTGTTATATGAATACATATCCTGCAGATAGGAACCTCATCAGACATTTGAGTCATCAGACATTTTGACAGTGTAATAAAAATAAAATGCTGGTGCCAGTCAAAATGCTCTAATATGTTTTCAGTGCAGAGTACTCATAAATCACAGGTAAATGAAAAATTCATATGTATTAAAAGGATTTAAATTGTATCATATAATGGAGCAATATGTCCATATAACCCACTGGTAAAAAAAGGAATGAGTGCGTCTGGGGTTGAGGGTGGTTGACGTAGGTGTGAGGCAGAGATTCAGGCCGTCATGCACCAGTGCCGGTCCTGGCTCACTTAATGCTCTATGTCAGATAAGACATGACCAAATGGAAAATTTTGTAGTTCTTTTAGTGGGTTTAAGGCTTGTATATATATATATATTACCAATAAAAAATTATTTAGTTATTAAAGAAAATGTTATTCATTTTTATTATTATTTATATATTATTTATTGAGACATTTATTAAGGCATTTATTTATTTATTTATTTTGCCAACAACAAATTGTGCAACTTATAAGACGTTTTCTTTCTTTCTTTCTTTCTTTCTTTCTTTCTTTCTTTCTTTCTTTCTTTCTTTCTTTCTTTCTTTCTTTCTTTCTTTCTTTCTTTCTTTCTTTTTACCAACAACAATTGTGAAACTTATCAAAAACACATTTTATTTAACATAACAGTAACATAATATTTTGAGTTTCTGTTGATTAAACCAATCACCTTCATTGTATTAACTCAAATTTTTAATTTAAATTAATGTAGCAAATTAGCTCAAAATAAATATGAATAATTAATCATAACTAGTTATAATTAATTATTAATATTTGGATCAGTTAATAAAATTAACTTAATGTAATAAAATTAATATTACAATCAATTAACCCGTTGTCCAATGAACGCACAGTGTTAATTGTTTATTAATTCNTATTTAAAAATCTTGCTAACAGGGGCAGAGCTAGGGCCCGTGGCCACCATTGACCAAAGCTTGGCCACCCCGCTAACAACTGCCGTTTCTGTCTTTTTTTAAAATCTTGACCAGAATTGAGTTTATTTAGATGTAGAACTGTCTCTTTATGACCACAACACACAGGAGACTTTTCAGGTGCGCACGCAAACTTCGCCTCAGTGCCAGGCACAAATCGAACAAGATCGCAGAAAAAAACATGGGTGCCGAGGGTGACTCCGCATCCCACGACAAACAGTAGATATACGAATCGCTGAACAGTTGGGTAANCATGCATACAGTTTACCAAGAGAGAGAGAGCTAAAGCAGAGTAAAGGAAAGCAAGAAGTTACAGCATTGTTGGACATTCAGCAGATCAACAGCCTTGAGCAAACCATCAGTTTAGTTTTAACAGGCCCTTCTTTAAAAGGGGTAAGGATACTCAATGTATCCGATGATGAGACTAAGTTTGATACTTGCATGTCTCTCCAAGTTGAATTAAAACTGTCCTGATGCAATCTGTGGAGGCTTCCGTTGAATCTTTGCTGATATTGTCTTGATGGAAGAGAACCAGTTGGATTCAGAGGATCTTTGGTGAATGGAAGTTTCTAGGCCGAAGCCTGGCACAAGCTTAGGGTTCCGTAGAAGCTTCTAGCTTCTACAGCATCATCTTAACATCAATATTTGTCAGTAAAAGAGAAGAAGAGGAGGAAGAGAAGAGCAAGAAGAGACAAGAAGAAGCAAGAAGCAAGAGTTTGATCTTGTGATCAGTGAATATAAGGGGTGAAGATATCACACCCTCTTGAGGTGTCTGAGCCAATAAGGAGTTTCCCTTTCAGAGGGAAGTTTTACGAGTCTTTGTTCTGTAGCAAGATATTAGCATAAGACAC
>RJVU01035392.1:7289635-7335111 GCA_003731715.1 Anabarilius grahami
TTTCTTTCTTTCTTTCTTTCTTTCTTTCTTTCTTTCTTTCTTTCTTTCTTTCTTTCTTTCTTTCTTTCTTTCTTTCTTTCTTTCTTTCTTTCTTTTTACCAACAACAATTGTGAAACTTATCAAAAACACATTTTATTTAACATAACAGTAACATAATATTTTGAGTTTCTGTTGATTAAACCAATCACCTTCATTGTATTAACTCAAATTTTTAATTTAAATGAACTAAAAATTTTAAGGCAAACAGGTAACTTACTTTTTTAAGTTAAACCAACAATTCTTTTTTACAGTGTACCCTTTCGCGCCTATCAAAACTAAGTGTTTAAAAGATAGGGTCAAAGACTGGATAGAAAATAGCCCATTACTTCCTAATTCTGATATTTTTTATTTAAAAATCTTGCTAACAGGGGCAGAGCTAGGGCCCGTGGCCACCATTGACCAAAGCTTGGCCACCCCGCTAACAACTGCCGTTTCTGTCTTTTTTTAAAATCTTGACCAGAATTGAGTTTATTTAGATGTAGAACTGTCTCTTTATGACCACAACACACAGGAGACTTTTCAGGTGCGCACGCAAACTTCGCCTCAGTGCCAGGCACAAATCGAACAAGATCGCAGAAAAAAACATGGGTGCCGAGGGTGACTCCGCATCCCACGACAAACAGTAGATATACGAATCGCTGAACAGTTGGGTAAATACAACATGATTAAATGTGAAGATGATTAAAGCAAAACTTCAAAAAAATAATCCGTATTTGTTATATATGCGTCACATTTATGAACATCTCCATCAAATGTATATACTGCTATATGAGATCTCAATATAAGGCACAAATTTAATGTAATTTTAATCTGTAATTTAATGCGAGTCCTGTTCATTTCTAAAATCACATATAGACAAAAATTCACTTGTTTTTGAAATTTACTTGACTCTAAAATCCAGCACACATGATTATGATGCTTCTGGCTAAAATCATCTGTATGTGTGTGTGTGTTGTCATTCTTTTTGCTATGAAATCTTTTCCTTCTTGACGTGCCTGCAACATGTCAACATCTCATCCCTGTACAATATCAACACGAATCCTTCATGTACAGTCCTCCATAGACCCCTTGTCTCATTCTCACTGAACATGTCTGCCGTGTGACCTTGACTGTGCTCACTAATAATCCCTGTACTGTTCTGTAAGCCCTCTCTCACCAACACATCCGGCCTTCTGCATTTATAGTTCTCATAGTGCATGTGACAAGGGCTCACAACTGCTCCCAGGAGGAACCCATGGCCCCTGGTCAGGTTATAACAAGGTGAGTGAACCATAGTGAGTGCTTCTTACCCATCTTCAGTACTGTATGAAGTCCCTTGGCAAGCTGCTGGAAGGTCTACTGGATAGATGGCACACACCGGCTTCAGAATGTCAGCCAGTGCCGGTATCTCTGCAGCACCTGGAGGAGGTGTTTGAGAGTGCATAATGAATTCATGAGCAGCTGGAAACATTTCTTCACAGGATGTCACCCACAGCGGATGCCCCCGGGATGAAAGATGCCCGCAATTTGAATTTGGTTCGGAGCTCTTGATTCAAAGACCATCACATTCGGCGGGTGGACAGCAGAGTGCAGATATGTCGAGAAACATTGAGTCCGTGTAGCTCATGTTGTCAGCAAGAACTGTCTGGTTGTGGTTTTGTGTGGTGCGCTTGAGGCATTTTCCTCTATCTACAAATGTCTGTGGCATCTATTATATGTAATTACAATAACAAATTCAGCATGTTTTCTTTCTTCATCTATTTGTCTGTCAGAAACAGCACAAATCTGGATATAAATCCCATCCACGGAGGGACTGTTAATCGGGAACGACTTCAAATGAATCATGCTTCATATTTCAAATTAATCATTCCTGATGAATATTATAGTATTGTCTTTCTCACACACAGTCTAATTACATTCCGTCACACAGAGAAAATTGAAAAATGATTTTTCTTCTCTTTTTTTACCCTTCCTTTTTTCCCCGCCACATTCAATCAATGCTCATTATAAAACAAAGAAAAGACAGCTCTTGATTATGGGAATTGGTATTCAGACTCAGAAACATTTCTCTACATCCTTTAAACTCTTTTCAAGTCATTTCTGATCTGTCTTGCTCTTTGGAGAGTGCTGTGTGCTCTCATACAGCTCGCTGATAAATCGATGAAGAGCCACAGGCGGTCCTGACAAAGCTTTATTCAGAGAACAGACTCGTTCAACGTCCTGTCCATGATGTCCAAGAGTTGAGTTTAGCTAAACTATATTTGGAGTTACCAGTGTAGTTAAGTAAGTCGGCATGTAACGGAAGTTGATATAGTCTTTTCTTCCCTATTGTGACGTATTTCCAAGTGAAACGGTTCCTCGGACAAGAAAAAATGTAGGACAGGACTTGATTTTGTCCATTGGGAATTGATTGGATCATTGTGGTTTGCTTTTGCTGTGATCTCATGTGAGTGACAGATTGTCCCGCCTTCGCACCGAAAAACATGTCATAAGAAAAGAGAGAAGTTATTTTGGTTACACATTATGAGGGCACATGAATATAAAAGAATAATGATGTGCATGGATAAATCATTTATAATAAATGCTGCGCTTTTGATTTCATGGAGACAGTTAAACAACAACAATGAGGGGATTTACATAACCAAGTCAAAAACTTGGTACACACAGGGATTAGAATTGGTGAATAATTTTTTGTTAATCTGTTCAATTAAATTGAAACAAATTGATAGAATGAATCAGACTTTCAATACGAGAGAGCGGACCATTCAGGATGAACCGATTCATTAGAATGAATCAGACTTTCCTATGTTACAAATGAGAGAGATGACTGTTTAGATTGAACTGATTCATTAGAATGAATCAGACCTTCTTACTCTACATATGATATAGAGGATCATTCAAGATGAACCGATTCATTAGAATGAATCAAACTTTCCTATGCTACAAATGAGAGAGAGGACCATTTAGGGTTAACTGATTCATTAGAATAATTCAGACTTTCCTACTCTATGTATGATAGAGAGGGCTGTTCAAGATGAACTGATTCATTAGAATGACGTTTGCTTTATTCACGTTTGATTATTCTCTAACATTCTCTCAAAAATCTATCAAATATTCAAATTTTTGGCGCATTTGCTAGCGCTACACTGCTTCTTGTTGGATAAACAGCTACGCTGTTATGAAAATAGCGGAACTGTTGTACTTTTACTGAGAAATGTAGTTAAGTTTAGTTAGTTATACCCCAACACTGGAAGTTACAGTGGAAGTCAACTCAGGGAATTCAGCAATATAGACAAATGTAAATACAAGCCTCGATAATAAAAAAGGTGAGAGCCCAGGATGCTGGGTTTTTAATCTTTTATCTATGGCTCTAGTGTATGGTTTTCTTTCCTTTCTGTTCTGCCATCTATCACCTCTGGCTTCTCCTGAGGCTTTCTGTGATGAGCAGACAATGCAAACCCACTCCTCCACAGAGTGACTCTTTGAAGAGTGTTGGCATTTCTGTAGATACAGCACAGAAAATCAATTTCCCATTGACCCGGCCCTCTTCCACGCTGCTCTGCCGAAACGCATGCTTTGGTCTTGCTGGACGGCTGTGCCGATTGGTTCATGAAGAGGTCTGAGGCATTTTCTTGGCCTCTATGCTGAAGTAAAAGATGCAGACATTTCTGTCTTGTTTTGTTGCTTCAATCAGGTTGAGGCACACATACTTAAATTATACCTCTCTATGTTTTACTGATTTTGTTGCATTTCTCTCCTTGTTGCTGGTGTGTTATAATTATGCAAACAAAGGAAGCCATAATAGGCTATGCAGTATAATTTTTTCTGAATTGTTTTGTCATAATGGCTTTTTTCTACCATTTATTTTTTCAAGAGCTCTCTATAGCAAAAGTTTAAGAGTTAAAAGTTGTTTTCTCTTATTTGTGCTTGTACATAAAGCTTTTCTTTTTGTGACAAAGTTGAGATCACAATAAAGCATAATGTAATATATATATCCAGACTCGACATAATATTACATACGCGTCTGATGTTTTTCTGTTGACACGTTTATTATTTGCTGTCAATAAAAGTACACTTCAGCCTAATTGAGGATGCTGTGGGGATACATGTGACAGACAGAAAAGTTGGTAAACACTGCATTAGCACTTTAGTAATAATTTGCAAATGTCATTGTGAAGTACTGAATCTGTACTGTGGGTGTGTTTAACTCTGAACTAAACAGTACTTAACAGTGTTGGTGCTTCACACTGTTTTAACATATTGTGCGATCTGTGCTCGGCCACTGTGAACACACACCCACACACATTAACTACGGAAGGGCTGAAAGAAAAAGACACATAATTGTTTTGGCCAATGAGCACCATAATTGATGTGCAGAATATGAGTGTTATCAGGCAAAACAGCTTGACCTTTGTAAGTTACATCACTTCAGATTTAATGTGCAATATGATGAGTCAAGCTGCGTCTCCACACGCAGCAATCTGCTTCCAGGACAACCCGCTAATTCGCCATCCCTGCACATAATTAGATTGGCATATTTCACTAATGGATTTTCCCCTCCATAATTACTGATTGTACTTTATTCAAATGCCCTGAGTGACAAATCAAATGACCATACTGCTGCCATCAGGGGGAGTGATGAATTTTGGGCTCATTCGAACTCAGATGTTTGTGTTTATTTAAAATTCTGATGTTGTCATAATGCCTGATCGCATGAAAAATTTGATGTCACAATCACCTCTGAAATTACTCTGACTAATTATCTCCACACCCTCAGTGTTACTATTAAACAGCTTGTAGAACAAAAATAGCTATTTTTAAATTACAATTACTTATTTGACATTTCATGCCTTTTCTGATTGTATTCTTCCACAATGTAACAAACATAAAGCTTAGCACTAGGAGATATCATTATGGAAGCTTGTTTCCACCATGGATTAAAAATTGTTACTTTTTGTCTCACAATTCTGATTTAATAACTCACAACTCAAAATGATTTATAACAAAAAAGTTGAGAAAAAATTGTGAGATATAAACTTGCAATTGCAAGAAATTGTCTCAGAATTATGAGATAAACTTGAAATTCTGACATTTTTCTCGCAACTTTTTTGGTGACTTTATTTCTCACCATTACAAATTTATAGATATAAACTGACAATGAAAAAAGGTAATTGCATCTTTTTAGTGAGTGTGAGTGAAGTGACATGTGGCCAAGTATGGTGACCCATACTCAGAATTTGTGCTCTGCATTTAACCCATCCAAGTGCACACACACAGCAGTGAACACACACACCGTGAACACACACCCGGAGCAGTGGGCAGCCATTGCTGCGGCGCCCGGGGAGCAGTTGGGGGGTACAGTGCCTTGCTCAAGGGTCTCACCTCAGTCGTGGTATTGAAGGTGGGGAGAGCGCTGGACATTCACTCCCCTCACCGACAATCCCTGCCGGACCTGAGACTCAAACCCATGACCTTTGGGTTACAAGTCCGACTCTCTATCCATAAGGCCACGACTGCCCCCACATTAGGCCACGACTGTCCCCACTTTTTATTTTTTTTTAAAAAACCTTTCTTTTTTTTAAGTGAATTTTTTTTTTATTTTTTTTTTTATCACACAATTCTAACTTTTTACTCGAAATTCTGACCTTTTTCTTGAAATTGCGCAATGTAAAGTCCAAATTGTGAGATATAAACTTGCTATTCTGACAGAAAAGTTTAAATTTACATTGAGAAAAAAAAAGTCAGAATTGTAAAATAAGTTGCAATTACCTTTTTAAATTGTTTATATCTCACAATTCTGAGAAAAAAGTCAGAATTGCGACCTATAAACTTGTATACTGTAAAAAAAGAATTGTTGGTTTAACTTAAAAACGTAAGTTACCTAGCTGCCTTGACATTTTGAGTTCAATGAAATAAAAAATTTGAGTTAATACAATAAAGTCACAAAAAAGTCAGAATTGTGAGATAAAAAATTGCTTTTACCTTTTTTATTTTTTTATTCCGTGGCGGAAACAAACTTCCATACATCATTTCCCCAAATTTGATAATTCAAACAATACTTAATTTAAGTTAATAAAACTTAATTTAATAAAACTTTTACTTATTTTTGGTATGTTACAGTTTCTGATAAAGTGTATGTCATTAAAACATACAAAACTAAAACTATTGAAACTAAATCATTTTCAAAATACATATATAATTGAGAAATATTTTTATAAACTAACTAGAACCAAAATGAAATTGCATTAAAATGCAAAATTAAATTCATTTTAAACCACAATTGACATTTCATCCTCATTCCTGACTGTATTCTTCCACACCGTAACAAAGATAAAGCTTAACACTAGGAGACATCATACCCCCCTAATTGACTTCAAACTCTCGTTGATAAGAAGAAACCCACACCTGATGTGATTTCGGGACGCATAAATCTGAATAAAATATCCGGTTCTAACTTTCACCCCACAGGTCTGGCGGGTGAAGTGAGTTACAGTCGCCCCAAGCCCATCACCCGCCCTTTCCATATAATTGCCCTAGTGTTTTTCTCTCCATGATTGAATTCATCAGGCCTGCTTTGTGTGCGGCGTGCTGCTTTGAGAGGCAGGGGTGTGAAGCTGCTTATTTATATTTATGAATTCGCACAGTTTGCCCTAGTGTGAAATAATGGGTCATTCCAACACAACATGGAGTGCGGAGGCTGAATTTCAAATGGATTTCCAGTTTCGCACCACTGAGCTCTATGAATGCTGAGCACACGGAGGATGAGGGCAGGGGAGAGATAGAGCGAGAGAGAATGGGAAAGAGGAGATATATACTGTAGGGGCATATGAGTTTAAAAGGCTGAGTGGGAGACCACACAGAACCGTCATTGTTCCGGTCACTGGCTTCATTATTAAGAGCCATGGTACAAATTTAGAGGGCCTCTGTGGCACAAGGCCTATGAAGTGTACAGGAGGATTGACCATCATCGTTTACATCCCTCTGCTGAAAACAAATTTTAGTGGTACATGCAATTCTGACCACAACGGTTTATGTAGAATGTCACTGCGGCCGAAGTGGGCCGGAAGAGCATAGAAACTTTTCGGTGAGAGGCTCAGCGTTCATATCCCAGTCTGCAGCAGCGGTGCATGCCGAGGAGAGCGCTTCTCTTGCACGCCTTGCTGAAGTTCCTGTGGGCTGTGACAGACTGTGACAGTGGGAGGTTTTTCTCTGATTAAAAACACTGAAGCTTGAGCACTCACAGCTGGGCTCTTCAGACGGCACACCTGGGTACCCTGGCAGCACATAAAAACAATGTGCCAAGAGAAAAGTAACTGTCAGAAAGAAATATCAGTGAGAAGGTCATTACTGAGATTATTTCAAATAGCAGAGATGCTTATGTAGAATGTGGATTCAAAAATAGCAACTGTACATTAAGTGTAAGAATATAAATTGTTGTTTGTGAACAAGCTTGGTGCAGAATTAGGCCCCATTTACACTGGTGCATTTTCGTTTTAAAACGCATAACTTTTGCTTCGGTTACACCTGTTGTTTACACTACTCCTGCGAAAACGGAGACTTTCGAAAAAGCTTTTTAGTTTTAGTTTGAAAACGCCGAGGTTGCATTTCAGTGTGAATGGACAAAAACGGAAGCTGCGTCCCAAATGACGCACTAAACACTATGCACTTTCACACTATGTACTTATGCACTTTGTACTCATCCATGTAGTGTATGAATTTTATAAGTTTATTTTGTCATTCAACATAGGAGTCTGATCCCCCCTCCCCCTCCGCAATGTAATTAAAGCTGCGACAGCTGAGTGCATAAAGTGTCCAACATTCCACACTTCGTTTTTTCCGTTAATTTAGTGCATCATCCGGGTATTTAAAGTGCACTTTTTCTTTTTGGAATTTTCTGTGTGAATGCACTATTCGCACTACAAAATGCATAAGTACACGAATTGGGACACATCTGGAGACTTTTGAAAATGATTTGCGTGGCTGCCCACGTCCGCTCTGCGTATCCTTGATGACCGTGTAAACAATAACATGGAGACTGAACTACAATGTTTGCTTGTTTTTTGTCTTTTTTAGAAGCCATTGTGCAGTTAAACTCTGCATTTTTTTAATACTGCAGCTACCTACATGCGCAAGAGGCAACTGTTTACACTTGTACACGCATGCTCAGTGTGCATGAACGATCATGTGACATGCTTTTTCGATCGTGTAGTGTTGTGTAGTGTTTCTGAAACGCTGTGGAAACGCCAGTGTAGACGAGGATCGTTTTCATTTTAAAACCCTGTTTTAAAAAGAAAATTCACTAGTGTAAACGGGGCCTTAGATTTGTCTTTCCTCAAATAGACCTTAGTCAAGGTAGATACTAAGGATACAAGGCTTTGTAGTACAAATGTATGGTCTGTTTATGTTTCATTACAAAACTTCCTGCCTTCTGCGTAACACAAAATAATATATTTTGAACAACGTCGGGGTTAATGTGTCCCAATGTTCTTTTACGATTCGCAATTTTCATTTTTCGGTGAAGTGAACTATCCCTTCACACACACAAATTTATCAAAACATATAAACTACTACTAAACAACCATCACTATTACAAAATTTAAAAGTAAGTTACAAAATTAAATAATAATAAAACATAATAATAAAAAGTTGAAGTTACAGTATCCCTACTCTGTTGGAAAAAAAACAGCATATGCTGGTTAGGTATGTTTTGAAGCATGGCAGCTGGTTTGAGCTGATTTAAGCTGGCTATGATCTGGTTTAAGCTGGTCAAGTACTGGTCCTAAGCTGGTCCTAACTAGCTCCAGCTCAGGACCAGTTTATAACCAGCTCAGGAACAGCTTAAACCAGCTCATGATCAACTAAGAACTAGCATAAACGAGCTCAAACCAGCTGCCATGCAAAACATACCTAACCAGCATATGCTTTTTGTTTGTTTGTTTGTTTGTTTTTTCAACAGAGTGGTATCTACCCTGACTAAGCTGTTTTGAAGGCAGTGGTTTAAAATCTGCCCTGAAACCCAAACGAGGACCATGTGTCTAGAAGACATATCTCTTAAGTTCATTTTCTGTTTAAAATTAGTGCTATATATATCTCATTTGAGCAGGTGCCCTTAATGGGTCATCTGTCTCCCTAACAAGCTGACAAATTCTGAGGTAAATAGACAAATAATATGATCCCAACTTCTCTATTTAAGTCTCAATGGAGCTGAGTCAAAGAGTCATTGCCCAACAACACTTTATGAGATCTTCCAGAAACTGCAGACGGTCAACATATCAAGTCTAAAGAGGGCCACAGGAGTCTTACGACACGATTTTATTGCCCGCATCTGTTCACCAGCAGCACTCATTTTTCAAGAATTTTCATGTTTGTACAATTGGTTGCTGCTGCAGGCTCATTGAGGAAACTCTCAAGAGAAGCCCAGAGATATCAATATCTCACACTATCTGATACCCAATCCTACAATCTTCTGTTCCTCCCATAATGGCTTAACTCGTTTCTTGGGTTGCACAAAGTAGAAGAGTCACTCCGTTCCATGAATCACTCCTTTTGTAATTATCTGTATGTCACCAGTTCTGTCGCTGGCGCGGCTCTCCACTGTGGTTGCACGAGGATCCGGTGTGCACTGTGGCATGGTGAGCGCAGGTGTTAGTCTGGTGGATGCTCAGTGGCTTCGCCATCATCTGCTGGTCCACTCCCTCTCACAGCTGTGGTGGAGGAGATTGGATTAGCTCCATACGAGGCCTTGGGGGGTACGAGTGAACGAATGATTGCTTGACTGCAGAGAGAAACACAATGATAGTAAATAGCAGACTCCATTAAGGGCCCTGCATGGGCTGTGAAATGGCTGGAGAAAAACACAGCATCCAAAAAGGAAATATTCAACAATTAATTGCTCGCAGGAGTAGTACAGCCACACTGGCTCATGTTATAGATATTCTAGACATGTCATGAAGCTGGCCCTTGTGGGACCGTACTAGTCAAGAAACTATACTCTCTCTACTCTCTTGTGCTACAAATGTCTTATCTGCCGATTTATTGATGCTGTCACTCTTGTAGTTCATTTCTTCAACTGCCAAACAGCACCACTAAATCTGGAGGCAGAAGAGATTGTTCATAATTCTCATCACAGCCCAGGACTCATTCTTTTATTTGAAATTTGAAACTAATGACTAGCTGTCAGTTTTACTGGCTGAGCTGCTCGGAATTTTGTGGAAAATGCCAACAAAACCAAATCTTGGAGGAATACAGCGGTATTATGGATGGTTAGTGTTTCACAGTTAAATATTGTTTATTTAATCTGTCCATGAACAATATCCAACAGAAAACATACATATGTTACAGGACAATACTGTCATTTTTGTCATAAAAAACAAAACAAAAAAAAAACAGGAACACTACATCTCAAACAATTTATTGTTTAAAGGCACAATATGTAAATTTTCGCCACTAGAGGTCGCTTATTCAAAACAAAGGCATAGCTTGATGATGCCTTGATTTCGCAGAATCATGGGAGATATTGTCTTCACGTCTACAGCCGGTGGAAAAGAATTGAGATGGCACTCAGACAGAAATCATGTTCATGGATGAGATTATTAACGTTACTGTAGTATGAGCAGGAGTAATTGCTAATGAGAGACGAGCGCGACACACGCCTCGAGAGCAGCAGATTTTTTTATATGCTGCAGTCACCACTTGTGGGTTACAGCAGCGCTGTTTTATCATTAGATACATTTGTTTGTTGAACGTTGTTATAGTGCTCCTCTGCAATCGCTCGGCGGATACTATGAGAAACTTGTTGCACACTGTTGTAAGCTAGATCGATATTAGGCATGGTAAAACATGGTACTCGCGGTAAATCAAGAAAACAAGATTTAAACAATAAGACTTACTGTGTTGAGCTATATAACATGATTAGTTTTTTTGTCGATGAATGTATCCATCCAAACAGTTGCTCACCTGTCTTATAAAACACATAATATATTAAAGCGTTTGGTGTTTCCATGGTTTCTACAAAATAAAACCGGAAACCGAGGGTAACGTGGGTATGATGTCATTGATAGGCGACACACAGACACGGTCCGTGTCCTGGTTAAAATTGCTTATTTGTCTGGATTTAAACATTCTTGGAAACATTTTGGATAATGTAAGTGCACTATTCAACAAAATATATAACATTGTTATAGTGGTTTTTGGATACCTAATCCAAAAATCTTACATATTGTGCCTTTAATTGCATTTCATATTTAAGTTTGATTGAATCTGGAAAGGCTAAAATAATAAACTACTTTTATAGCCTAAAAGGCATTTTAAAAGTAGCCATATTAAATAATGTCGGTATAGTAAAATTACAAAAACAAAGTTTTAGTTGTAATTAGAATTGTATTAATGGGACATCTGTCACTTGTCGCTAAGTTGATTATGTGTTAAAATGTGTTTAGTTATTCGTCACCGACGTAATATTAATGGGTGTTGCTTATCAACACTGTCGTGTTGTCATGCACCGTTTAAAATTAAATAGTGGAAAAGTCTTGTGGCTATATTATGGTTGTGGCTATAAAGAGCATGTATTTTACAGTTTATTGCCTGGTTCCACATTACAAGTGTTTCAAAAGATACACCTTTGTACCAAAATGGGACATATTAGAACCTTTTTAAAGGGTACCGTCCCAGCTTTTGTACGATTAGATGTACCGTTTGTACCAGTTTTTTCTGAGAGTGTACCTTCGGTAAACACAATTTTTATTTGTTTATACATTCCCTAAAGGATGTCCAATGTCTTTGAACAGATTTTAAATGTTAAAATGAAATGGTCATTTATTAGAGGGACAGTTCATGAAAAAATGAAAGAATTAAATTGTTTATTCATGATTTTATGTAGGCTTTTTTGGCATGTATTTTTCATCCAACATGGAAGGCATGAGGAAAGATCAGTATGGACATTTTTAAAACTCCTTTTTTAAAATTTGAATTACATTTAAAAAAATGTTTATTAATGTTTCCATTTAAACCATGCTTTATTTATTTCCATTTTTATGTTTGAATTATTAAATTGAGACTTGATTTCATAAGTATTCACTAATCCATATGAATTGAGCGGTTTAGTCCAAATATTCTGAAGAGACACGATGGCTTTATATGATGAACATATTTAATTTAAGCTTTTATTCATATAAACATTCATCAACTCACACATCAGTTGTGGTAAATGGAAGCTCAAGCATGTTTGCATGATGTGCGAGAATCAATGAGGTTCAGTCTAGTGTGTTACGCAGCACGTTTAATCTTCCACAAGGACCAACGAGGTTTATTCTTGCGTGTCAAAGCAAGTACGATCTTCTGTTTATGTTCGCTAATCAATGTTTATCAGTGTTAATGCTGATCAGTGTTTATATGTGAATATAAACCTAAATTAAATCTGTTCATCATATGAAGTGATCGTGTCTCTTCAGAAAATTTGGACTAAGCCATTCAATTCATATGGATTAGTTTTACGATCTCTTTATGAACTTTTTTTAAGTGTCAAAGTGTGTAGTTGTCAATGGAGGGACAGAAATCACTCAGATTTAATTTAAAATATCTTCATTTGTGTTCCGAAGATGAACAAAAGTCTTACGGGTTTGGAACGACATGAGGGTGAGTAAATGATGACAGAATTTTCATTTTTGGGTGATCTAACCCTTTAATGGCTGTTTATATACAATCATAGTTCACCTGTCTTCAGTTCATAATTTACATACAGCTCTTAGAATAGATTCCAAATCTCTTTGTGGTGCTCAGTCTTTGACTGTATCTCAACATTAAGTCTTCATTTGAGTCTTTATGAAGTGTTGCCCTTCAGACCTCGAAATTTAGATTTTTAGTACCCTATGCAAAATGTAGAAAAGGCTGACCTTGCCCCTGGTTGTGAATCAGACGCAATGTTATTCAAGGCAGCATACTGTCTCAATTTTCTTTTTATCGTTTTGTATTCTAGCCATGTCTTGTCTCCTTAACCTACTATTGTGAGTCTTTTCAGACACTAATTGAAAACCAATGAATTGTCATGAACAAAACGGACATGTGACTTTTGAGGTTTTATTACTGCGAGCGCTGATGAGAATATAAGAATGGGGATATTGTGCAGAGAAATCATCACAGTAAAATGGTGCAGAAAATGCTAAAAGCCCTGTTCAGTATTTTACTGTTTCTAGTGTGCTTTTTTACTTTTATACCTCCACATGAATCCATAGTAGGTTGATACTTTCTCTAACATTGAGAGCCTAGGCAGTGCACCATTCGTTTTTCTATGCAATGCCACTCGATCCCCACAGTAGCTTTTAGAGTATTTTTGTTGGCATGGGAACCGTTTCAGAGTCTCATTATAGGGCACAAAAAGATGGAGGCAGATTGCCTGAAGCCCAACCACTCAGTTTAGGTTTCACGAATGATAGTGACAGCACCATTCACAGAGAGAGAATGAACACAATAGTTCAGATGACTAGCCATTGTCTTCATAAATGTTTGTCATCTCTGTCAGTGTCGTAATGGAGGGAAGATCACACAGAGTGTGATGGTGAGTCTTACTGCAAAAAGATTGAGCACTGATATACCTTGTGTGACTTCTCTAATGCATTGTCTTCAATCTTCTGACAGCAAACTATCAAACAAATTTTATGAATCATGTTGGGCTGCCCACAACAATGCGATCTCCTTCTCTCTTTCATTTATTTTTTCTCTTTCAACCGATGCGAGTCTATACTGATAATTTTTCTCTCTGTGGCACGCATTACAGAGGCAGTGTCACAGTTAGATCTTGGCTGTCCTTCAACCCTTCCCAAAGCATTATTTCATTAGAGTTTCCTGTGGACAGGAGCGAAGAGAGATATGAGAGAGACCAGATCAATACAGCATATTGTGTCAATGTACTTGGTAAATGGGAGGTCTGTAGCTAGGAGATTCTTTAGACACAAAATTGACCAGGCTCATTGTGTTTTAATGATTTCACTTTGGATTATATTTGTTCCCTTGACAAGCCTATAGAACTAGTGGAGTTCCTGCTTTCGACTTTGAAGAGCTGAATTCAAAGAACTAATAGAGACCTTCATGGAAAGCACAGTTTTTCTTTGCTCTTTTGACCTAAAAATATTTGAATCTACTTCAGCTCTAACATAAAATGGTATAAACTGTTTTTCAAAACCACATTCATAGACGTATGAATGTAAGAAATTCATAGATCAATTCGTTTTCATTCAATTCCTTAAATGGTATAAACGTTTTTTTTTAACTTTATGAAACCAACATGTATGTAATTAAGAATGTGGCTACATATTTAAAAAGATTTTGCCTTTTCTTTATGCTGGCCTCTCTTATTTGTCATTGACCCACATATCCTTCATCTTCAGCGTGTTTGGATTGGAGTAGCGCTGTCAGTGTATCTGAATGGTGTGACTTCTACCATCGTGGCGCCTGTGACTTGTATGTGTCTGCCTTGACCACCCATGAGTGATCTGTTTTCTGGTCTTTTTATTGACATAGGCTGTCTCAGGTGTTTCCCTCCTCTCTGCTGTCCTCTCCTCCCCTCTCGACTGTCCTTTTCTCATCTCTCCAAAACTTTGGCTGCCTGTCAGAGCATTCGTCCTTGTACATGTGTGGCCATGTGTAGCGGCATGTGTGAGTTCATATGAGATCTATGACACACATCTGGTCTTCTACAGACTCTTAAATGCATTTATACAAAAAAATTGCCCATAACTGTCTTGGCTACAGGTTGATTCAAAGCATACAGTTTGTAGTTTTGAAGAACATTTGATTTAGTTTTGAAAATCTATATTCAACCAAACAACTACCATAATTTTGTTGAATAAGCCGAGTATTGTATAAAACAAGCTATTTTCCCTTCAGATTCTTTTAATAATTTCATCTGATATAATCAAAACCAGCAGGCAAATACTATTGAACCTTTTATTTTTACCACAAAGTAGACATACATTTTTCAAAATTGTGCCTTGTATCCATTCTAGTGATGTTGTTTCTGCCGATACGTTGAGCATAATGTTAGCATGTGAAAAGGTATTGTATTTATTCATGTTTTATATCTGGGGTCTTTGAGACCTAAACTAAAGTAATGTCATATTTTTGGGTTAGGGCAAGTCTAACATTTTGTTTATAATCAGCTCTCATGAGATAATAAAAGGTAAATGTTAAATTTTTTTTTTTTAACTATTAAATAGCCAAACTGAACATGTTGATTATGCTGAGCACAATAACGCAACATGTCTGTCTCTTCCACACAAATCCCCAGCACTCTCTAGATGTAATGGGTTTGATTGTGTGTGTAAGGACAGCCCTCTATGGCTGCATTGTCCTCCTTTTATGTGCAGGTGCTGAACAGTGGCTTTAAGTGTTTACCTCATTTCTCTGTAGCTGTTATTCTCAGTTTTAAGAGGATTACATCTTGCCATCATATAATAGAGACATCTAATTTTCTTATTTCTGCTTCGCTTCTTATAACACTCCATCTGCTCCAGATGGGTTTTTGGTCAATTCTGCGTATGTGTCCATTTCTCTAGCTGAATAAAGAAGGTGAAATAGCGTGGCCTGAGATTTGGGGTAATAGATCTCTGTAGGCTGTTCTCTTTCACTACATCAAATATGTTCACACCCTCTCACACACTGTTAAAGCATTGATCCGCATACACTGAGGTTATGCCCGGCGCTTTGATAAAAGGAGGTTCAAGCTGATGTAACAATACCAAACATTACAGGATATAAATGATTTACAGTTCCCATCTGCCACACATATGTGGCCTCTGTTAATACTTATTAAGACTGGGGATGTTGCACAGGGTGATGCAAAACATCATTCATTATTTACACGTATGTTAATGTTGCAACAAACCTACCAGTGATACATACCAGAGTCTTGGTTGGTAGCTTCTCATACTGGCAGTACAATATTCTATGCCTTGAGATCACAAATCCAATACCAGTAAAAAATAAATAAATAAATAATAATAAGATTTTTTGTTGCTGCACCTCAAAAGTTACCTGCTAGATATTCAGTATGAACCAAATTACTAATATTCATAATGTAGGTAACTAATAGTAAACTAATGTGAATTAAACATCCTAAATGGTTAGTTGAAAATTCAGTAATTTATTACTCACCCTCATGTCGTTCCACACCCACACAATTTCAAAACACTGCTTCAAAGCTTTACGAATCTTTTGTTTCGAATCAGTGGTTGGGAGCACGTATCAAACTGCCAAAGTCACGTGATTTCAGTAAACGAGGCTTTGTTACGCCATAAGTGTTTCAAAATTTCAATGGTTCACCACTGGGGGGCGTGACTTTGGTATTTTGATACGTGCTCCGAACCACTGATTCGAAACAAAAGATTTGTAAAGCTTCGAAGCTTCATGAAGCGGTGTTTTGAAATCACCCATCAGGTTGTCAGGTTGTTTTATTTATATAGCACATTTAAAAACAGCAAGCATGGCTGACCAAAGTGCTGAACAATAAAGCGAAGGAAAAAAGAAAGTACAAAGTGAAACATACATTCACATCATATACTCATACTGAATTAAAAGCTAAAGAAAAAAAGTACGTTTTAAGAGAAGATTTAAAAATAGTTAGAGACTGTGCCGATCTGATATAGGCCGGGAGACTGTTCCACAGCCTGCGGCCAGCGATAGCAAAGGCTCTATCACCTCTCTGCTTTAATCGCGATCTAGGGACACATAGAACTCTCTTATCACCAGATCTCAGATTTCGTGTGGGATTGTAGGGGTGGAGTAGCTCTGACAGATAGCTTGGTGACTGGTTATTTAGGGATTTAAAAACAAAAAGAAGAATTTTAAATTCAATTCTAAAATGTACAGGTAACCAGTGCAACGATTTCAAAATTGGGGTAACATGATCAAATTTGCGTTTTCTTTTGAGAAATTTTGCAGCGGCATTTTGCACTAGTTGAAGACGGGCAATAGAGGATTTGGACATACCATAATAAAGAGAATTGCAGTAATCCAAGCGAGACGTAATAAGCGCATGGATCGCAATCTCTAAGGTTTTTTCGGAGAGCGAGGATCTAATCTTAGAGAGGAGACGTAGCTGAAAAAAACAAGAACTAATCACAGAGTTTTTCAAATGTGAAGTTCTGGTCCCAAAAATCACCTTAGTTTTTAATGCAGGATGAGGTAAAAGGAGTAAGATAGTCCAGGTCGATGTTTTTGCTCCCAGAGCTATGATGGGGGCCAAAGACTATAACCTCGGTTTTTTATTCGTTCACGAACAAAAAATTTTGAGAGAACCACAATTTCACTTCATCTAGGCATACAAAAAGAGATTCCAGAGCAGCATTAGAGTTACGTTTCAGAGGTAAATAGATTTGGGTATCATCTGCATAGCAGTGAAATGATACACCATGTTTTCTGAAGATGGAGCCCAGAGGAAGTAAATACAGAGAAAAAAGAATAGGTGCAAGAATTGAACCCTGCGGTACTCCACAAGAGAGTTGAGTAGGTGATGAAGAGAAGTTACCTAATCTAACAGAGAAGCTTCTATTCGTCAAATAAGATTTAAATCAACTGAGGACAGTTCCCTGAATGCCCACAGAACTTTCCAGACGGGACAGGAGAATTTTATGATCAACTGTATCAAAAGCCGAGGTTAGGTCTAATAGTATCAAGATCACAGATTCACCAGAGTCAGTCGCTAACAGTATATCATTAAAAACCCGTAATAAAGCCGACTCTGTGCTGTGTAGAGGCTTAAAACCAGATTGGAAAGTTTCAAAAATGTGATTTGAGCTAAGAAAAGACTGCAGCTGAATAAAAACAGTTTTTTCCAAAGCTTTAGTAAGAAAAGGAAGAGTCGAGATAGGTCAAAAATTATTGAAATCACTATCATCAAGTGAAGGTTTCTTGAGAAGAGGTGTGACAGTAGCTTCCCTGAACATAAGCATTTATTCAGAAAAGACACAAGACATGGCCCAACTATACCATCACTAGATGTTGTTGAATAAAGTCGTTATTTTGTTTTTTGGCGCATAAAAAGTATTCTCGTCGCTTCATAACATTAAGGTTGAACCACTGTAGTCACATGAACTGTTTTAAATATGTCTTTAGTAACTTTCTGGGCATTGAAAGCTTTAATTGTCTTGCAGTCAATGGAAGCCTCACTGAGCCATCGGATTTTATCAAAAATATCTTAATTTGTGTTCCGAAGATGAATGAAGGTCTTATGGGTGTGGAACAACGAGAGGGTGAGTAATTAATGACAGAATTTTCATTTTTGGGTGAACAAACCCTTTAAAGTAGCAAAAATTATCAATTGGGAAATACTACAATTCCAAGTCTTCTACATGTTAGTTTTTTTGTGAAAATGTTATTTTATTATATTATATGAATCATTCTTTTGAGTCCAATTTTTAAATTAACCATTTAACTCTTTCCTCACCAGTGTTTTTTTTTTTTTAAGTTGCCAGCCACCTCCAGCATTTTTTGATAACTTTTACAAAAAAAAAATTTTTATCAACACATCAGCAACATTTTGAATAAAAAGCTGAGAAAAATCATGTTTTTTGTTGTTGTTTTTTTTCAAAGACTACAAAATGCATAAGCAATGCTTTTATCATTTGTTTCTGCTACTTTTTTGCCTGTGTTTTAATCTGGAGATTCTGTACTCTTTTAGAAGGTGCGTAATAGCACCTCCTCCTTCCATATAACAGCGAAAACACGGAAAGCCGAAAAAATTCTGTCAATGGCAGGGAAAGAGTTAATCTGTTCTCAAAACGATCTCAATGATTAGTTTACAAATTAGAAGTCATATGGACCACTTTTACAATACTTTAATGGTGCCTTCGTGTCCTTTTTGGAAGCTTCAATGCATAGAAAAATAAATAGAATGAATTGAAAAGAGCGATCAGCACAGTCTTCCAAATTTCTTCTTTTGTGTTCCACAGAAGAATAAAGTGAATTATCCCTTTAGGCATGAGAGAGAAATGTGAGCTGTTAGTTCTCACAGAGCTGGTTAAATTTTACCCTCTCACCACACCTCATTCCTCTGAAATATCTTACATTTAAAATGGACGAGTAATACTTGCAATAAAGTCTGCTGATCTTATATTAGTTCAATAAAATGAGTATAATACAAATAATACCCTATCATTTACTCTGTTCTTAGAAAGACTTTGAGAGGATATTCACTCTGTGAAAGCATATAAAAATCTATTACAGCTTGTACGCAAGTGGGCAGGAATTTGCTGTTCAGATTGTCAGCTCTCTATTTTGTGTCATTTTGAAATGTTGTAAGTAAGCCAGAACAGTTTTCCTTTCCTCAGAGGCTGCTCATTTCTTCACTTACCCCTGATTTGCTGACCAGATTTTCCTGGCAGCGCAGATAGCATCAACCCTACAGCTCAGTTTAAAGCATTTACCTCTTGAAACAGTCAAAGGTTTTTCGAGTCTCTGAAATGGAGAATAAAAGTTGGTACTGCACTTCAGTTTATGATTTATGTGCTACGAGGGGCTTAGTGAATAAATATTAAAACACTGGTGTTGCATTAGCTGCCAGTAATAACAGGCTGCCTGGTTTCCTGTGCTGTGTTTGATTGTCTCCTGCTCACAGTGATTAACAGAGCAGAGAGAGAGGGAGAAATGAGACAAAGCAAACCGAATGAGAGAGGAAGAGCGAAAATGGAGAAGCTTTTATATGTGAGAATATGAAGCTGACCGAACCCTGTCATTACATTCACCTTAAACCATCTGGCCTAAAAATGGGGCGAACTTCAGATCTTTTTAAAACCACAGCCATTTTGAGCTCTTCATTGTGGTGAATTATTATAGTTATTAATCATTTGTACATATCATTTATACTATAAAACTAAACCTTAAAGGAATAGTTCACCCCAAAAATGGACGTTCTTTCATTGTTTACTCCCTCTCATGCCTCTCCAAAACCATATAGTTAAAGAGTCTTGCCATACAACTGTATTTTATAGTGAACACCATAAAGCACTGTAAATATAATTCAAAGTAGTTTGCATGACTTGTGCACTATATTTCAAGCCATATGATAGCTTTTTGTCATAAACTGAATTCACACTACCGTTCAAAAGCTTGGGGTTACAGTTTTTTAAATATTTTTTGAAAAAAATATCTATGCTCATCAAGGCTGCATTTATTTGATTAATAATACAGTAAAAACAATAATATTGTGAAATATTATTACAAATTAAAATAACTTTTGTTTTTAATATATTTTAAGATGTAATTTATTCATGTGATGGCAAAGCTGATTTTTCAGCATCACTACTCCAGTCTTCAGTGTCACATGATCTTCAGAAATCATTCTAATATGCTGATTAGCTGCTCAAGAAACAAAGTTGTGCTGCTTAACCTGTTAACTGTCAACCCCTCCCCCCTCCTTTTTTTAGTTTTTAGTTTTGTTTTGTTTTTGTTTGTATAGACATGAAAATGCACTATCCAAACTTGTTGTAATTCAAGAATGCTTTGGAATATAGACATAAGGACATAAGGCTGGTCTTGTTTTAAAGAAGAAATTTGGCAGATTATTGTAGAAGTGAAATAAATTATGTAAGTGAAACAGAAAAAAGTTATACAAGTTTAAGTTTATGAAAATGTAAAATGTAAAAATATATTTTATATAAAATATATATTTTACAAAAATGTTTTACTCTAAAACTGCAAGAAAATCAAAGCCAAAAATCCGAACANTTGTTTGGGCGCAGTACCACACTTTTTCACTAGATGACATCCAAGCTCCAAACTGACCATATAAAGGCGCCTTCATTTCCATATATGGTTTGAGTGATCTGAACCATATATTTCCATTATTTTCATACAATTTATGAAGTAGACATCCTAAATAGGGGAAGTCTGGCAGAGTTTGATATGAATTCAGCCTCTAATAAACATAAGCACAACATGTATGTGGGTTATAGATCGCCGCCGCAATCATAAATGCATTTTTTTTTCTATTAAAAACATTTGCAGACCTTTTTTTCTCAAAAAATTGAATGGATGTTATGTTTTGAACTCTTGGCATGAAAACAAACAGGTTTCTACCAATCTTTTATGATTTTTCATGTTCATCGCTATTTCAAAATAAAGGTCTGAACATGCCTTTTGAGTATGAAAATATTATTGTTTCAAATTAACAATTAAAATAAATTAAAATAATTTTTATAATAATGAAAATAATTTTTGTCCTTTTTGAAGCTCTACACCCTCTGCTCCCAATGAAATGTTGTGTATCATGACACAAAGGTGTAAATAATGACCGTTTAAATTTTTTTGTGTACTGACTCTAAATGTGACCCATTGGGCAGGTAAACGCACACCTCTGCTGCTTCCCGGCACACAAAAATCACTCTTCCCATGATCCCCCTGGGATGACGGACGAGGTAGAGATGAACTCTCATTCGTTATAACCGAGGTAAACACATTATCAAGTCTGTGCACCGGCGTAGATGGGGTCATCGGAATTCATAATGATCATTTGGTGATGCGGCATTCTGTATATTTGTTTATAATTGAATCACATATGCAGCTAGTGAGGCCCTGGTTTTATTATTTGTTCGATGTGTTATGTGGCCTGCCTGTTAGCGTGAGGTCACGGGCAAAGAAACCCACACACTAGCGCTTCGTTGAGAGGGTGTTTTTGCAGTTATGGCTCATATTCATTAACTAAGTGACACTGAGGGAGTGCATGCGCTGTGCGTGCATGATAGATACGGGCGGCAGGTGCTCTATCATGTGTCGTGGGTGCAGGCGCCATGACCGCATCAGTCCTGACACTGTGCAAATGGGACACATTCATTCCCTGTTAGTGTTTCAAATGAGAGTAAACACTCAACGAGAGGACTCTCCATCATACAGCACCTGAGATCGAGACGGAGTGAGAAAAAGAGAGAGAGAGATGCTGAAAAGCAGAAAGCAGACGTATAATCTGTCACGCAGCTCTGAAATTCCATTGAAACTCTAAAACCTGCCACTGAACAGAGGTTCTCAATTAATTTTGCTTCAAGACCAAGATTTTACATTCAGCACCACAGAGTTTTTAATTGTACAAAACAAAAATGTTCTTAAAATGAAACGCTTAGTTTTATTAAAGGGTTAGTTCACCCAAAAATGAAAATTCTGTCATTTATTACTCACCCTCATGTCATCCCAAACCCGTAAGACCTTTGTTTATCTTCAGGACACAAATGAGGATATTTTTGATGAAATTCGAGAGCTCTCTGACTCCGCCATAGACAGCAATTTAACCACCTCTGGCATTCTGACTAGAACCTGGAAGCGCTGAACGTAAACAGCGTAGGAGAATGACACAGAAGAGAAGATATTGTTGAATAAAGTCATTATTTTTTTGTTTTTGCGCACAAAAATAATTCTCGTCACTTAATAACATTAAGATTGAACTTAAGATTGAACCACTGTAGTCACATCGACTATTTAATGATGTCTTTAGTACCTTTCTGGACCTTGAAAGTAGTGGTTAAATTGCTGTCTATGGACGAGTCATATACTTCTCGGATTTCATCAGAAATACCTAATTTGTGTTCTGAAGATGAACGAAGGTCTTACAGGTGTAACGACAAGAGGGTGAGTAATTAATGAAAGAATTTTCATTTTTGGGTGAACTAACCCTTTAATATTATCATGAATTTCAAGGGCCCAACATTTTACAAAATAAACATATTTAACTAACGATCCATGATTAAATGGTTAGTTGCATTGTATTATTGCATTCAGATTATCATATTTTGATATAGCTTTACAAAAAGGACACTGTTTGATTTCAATGATTACAAAAGGGCCCCATGTTTGTACTTTTCAATCATCAATGAAGAGCAAACAGTCATTCTTCAGTGATCAAGCTGCTTATCTCCCCACTGAGCACCTGACATTTTCTGTGCCCATCAGCAATTCAGATACTCACGAAAGAGCACAGGATCCAACCACAGCTCACCCGAAATGATTCTGTGGTACACTCAACTCCAGCAGTGGGTATACAGTGTCCTTCAGCTTCATCCTTCTGAATTGATTATGGTGGAATTTCCTTCTAGCAAATCGAGAATTACACGGCTTGCTTATGTGAATGTCCCCGTGACCGGAGCCTGGGATGTAAGAGTGAGGGAACCTTGGGATGGAGTACATTGGCGATACTCAGTCAGCAGTACAAAGAGCAGCGTATGAGCTTTTAAGAGCAACTCAAAAGAGGAGCGCAAGGAAAAAAATGACTCTCTCCTCAGACTCTTGGCCGCCAGGCACTGGGGAGATGTTTGGATAAGACTGGGGGTGATAGAGAAAGAGAAGAGTGAAGGATGAGGGGGAGGACTTGAGTGTTTGGAAGCTCTGCTGAAGTCCTGCTTTTGTAGAAAAATGACGGACTGCTGCGATTTCATGGTGGATCCACCAGTAGTTAATGTGCTGGGTGCATTAAGGGGAGCCCCTTTGAGGGCTTCCTCTTTTGTTTTTGCATTCACACTGTTACCTCTCTTTGAGTTTAGAGCACCCATTCCCACAGTATTTTGGCGTGCTGTTGGCATGTACATTTTTTTTCTTTCACTAACAGACCTAGAACCTCTTTTCAGTGTGGTTCAATCCGTTATTCTTTACTTCAGTAAGACAATGGATTGTGTTGAATTTATATTTCCCTTGACGCTAATGAGGGCTAGTTTTGAGATGATGTACAACCCCTGGGAAGCTGCTGACATGTTAACCCACTGACCTGTTCTGCAGTCATTGGACCATGCTGACCTTTAACCTCTAGACTCGCCCTGACATTATATCATGTGAATATTTAGCTTTGTTTCCTGCCCCTGAGAAATAACGCCCTCAGCAGGCCATGTCTGTCTTTTTTACATCAATAATATCTACTAATGGGTCATGCCCATTCAAACGTTCAAATGCCTCCTCAGATTCTGAACTATTCATTTATTGTTTGTTTGTTTCTTGCACTCTGCTTTTGTCCATGTTTTGTAAAATGGTTATTACTGGCTTTATAGTCACAATTAAAAATTAATTAATAAACAAGGAAAAGTCACTAATAATACATTTATTACAAATTCATTCAATCATTCATTCATTCATGAAAACAAAATATTGATTGTTATATTGTATCTTGCACAGTGATTTTGCCCATGTATGATAAATACATGTTTATCAATGGAATTTTAAAAAGAAATAAAAAATAAGTGAAAAAGTTAAAATAAAGTAAAAAAAAATGTTACACTGAGGGGTTTGATAAATAAATAGATATTTTAGTTCAAGATTTGAACCCTACATAGTGAACTACTAAGTGATCTGCTGCCACTGGTGCTCCCTCAAAAAAGTAGGTGCATGTCAACCAATAACCTTCTGTCTCACATTCAGCAATGTTGGTCTAGGATTTTACCACATATGCTCTCTATTCATGAACTTTTAATTCCTCCGAGTGGCAATATTTTTGAGATCTGGACATTTCCTCTTAATCTTTCATACCTCTGCTCTGTTCCTGTGTAAATTCAGTATGAGCGTACTCACCACCAAACTGTTCCAGTGTGCTCCTTTTATCATGCTATTGCACACTGAGGCTTGGCAGACCTAAGTAGGCCGCTGTGGATTCTGTGGAGCTTTGGCTGGTTTCAGAGGCTCTGACCCATGCTTTGATCCACTGTTGGTGATCTTTAATGGTAAGCTCTGCTTTAAAGGCTGACAAAATGAATCTTTTTTTCTGTCACAACTCCACCGATCTTCAGCTTACACAGCTGCATCTTTCAGGTGCTTTTACAGCATTAAATGACCTGGCAGAAAATTTACGACAAGTTTTAAAGTAGACTTTGATGAGGAAAATGCTTGGGAACCTCTAGTAATTTGTTGTACATTTTCGGGTTATAGGCTATTTATGGAAAATTCAGTGGCGTACTGTGAATTTTGGTCCATTCATCCATCCATCCAATACAGGACAACCCACATGAGAGATTTTCATAGCCGAAGTAGTTAACCTTGGCTCATTCTAAACCCTGGTAAATGGAATCCTGGGTTATCTTACTTTACGTATCATACTGTTCATAAGTTTTTGTTTGTTTGTTTTGTCTTCTCTTCAGTCCAAATGATGCTTTTTTCATTGCCATTTGACATTTTTCCCATCAAACGCTGAAACAAAGCATGTGAATATAAGGCACGTGATTCATTGTCGGTTGCTAAGAATCTAGTTGTAACATTCTAACACTGCATCATTTCACAGTGCATATGTTTGGCACTATATTGCAGAGTGAAAGGTGCGGTATGTACGTTTTTGACTGTACTAAAGCATAAAAATACCATAATATGTTTGCAGATATTTAGGAAACATGTTGAGTTCACATGCTCATTTCTCTGAAAACCATTGCTACAGCTAGTTATTTTACTTTGAAATGTGCATTCCGTGTCGGAATGTCCGGTTTTGTTTTGGTCTGTGCAAGACCGCACATTGCCAATTTACCCAATAGTATTTCGCCACCCTGGGTTGCCAGTTGGCGAAAAACACATTGTTACGACCCGGCTCAAAGTCACAACATAAAGAGGACACTTGACAAAATAGGTTTCAATAAAGAAAATATAAAATTATTTCAGGTTAATCAAATAATGTCTAGGGTCAAAATATTAAAGAATAATAAAAGAAACAACAAATCAAGTAACTGTTGGAAATGGGGTTTGTGGAGTTGTGGAAACAAATGGGAACACAAAATATCAAGCCACTCTTCAAACAAAGACACAAAAACAAAAATGAGAGAGAGTGAGCTCAAATCCATGAGCCTCTTAAATAGAGGTCCACAGGTGCAGCCCATGATCAGCGCTGGAGTCCTGCCCATCAAGGAGGAGCCGCTGTACCTGCAATCTCACAAAAAATCAAAAGGAAAAAGGGGCAGGACTGTAACACCTCCACCCACAAAACGTTAAATAACCTCAATTATTGAACACAAAATAATTATTAAACAAATAAAAATTAAAGTGTCAAAACTAAAAAAAAAAAACAATAAGTCAATGTATATAACAAAAAAATATAACTACTTATAAAGATCGACACCTCCCTAGGTACCATGTTTACGAAAAACAAATCCACAATTAGAAACTGCTGAAAAGACAAAGGCAGGAGCATAGTATGATACTTCACACGAGACAGTAATCATTCTCTTTTCCTTTAATGTGATGAATTTGTAGAGGTTAAGACTGCAAAGACAGACTCCATCTCATCAAACGATGGTTAGTGTTGCAACTCCGCTGCAAAAAGACTAAAGGATTATGATCAGTCATAGGCGCCGGGACAAACAATATTTTGAATTTGGATTGCAGTACCTATTTCAACCACTAGCTATCATTCTTACATACTGCACCTTTAACAGTGTTAACACTGGTGCAGGGTTTCATAACCCTGGGTAAAAAAGTGGCTCTAACCTCGCATCTAAATAACAAATGTGTAACGTTCCTTTATCCGTGGTTAAAAGCAGAGTTTAGAACGTCAATAACCCACGGATAAGTGCAGTGTGAAAAGCCCTCTGGTGTCCCATAAGCATTCAACAACAACAAAAAATTAGAACACAAAACATTGTTTTCAGTGATTGTGATTCCTGCGTTAATTTGATGCAGCTTCTTTTCAGCGTAATTTTTGCTCTAAATAGGTCAATATAAAATACAAAATATAATTGGCTCACATTGCCATGAAGGAATCCCACTTAGGGTCACAGACCCGCCTGTGGCAAAATTGTGATGCAGAGCACTTGGAAATCAAATTTAGAAAATAGAAGCATATATGACAAGGAAGAACTGTGATTATGATATGAAATGAAAGATAAAGGAATTTTGTCTTTAAAGACATTCCCACTTAAACACTTTAATTGCATTTGCCTTTCTGAGTGAACATAAGCATTCTGTGTTCACCCATATTTAATAACTTCTGCACACTGCATTTTAAACAACATTAGTGCATTACTCTCCAGCTGTGGAGACAAAAACAAAATGCTTGAAGAACATTGACATCAATTATATAAAATCATGCATTTATTATTTGCTGAATAGTTTCTGTTTTTCTACTGCTCCCTCTCCGTTTCTAAGCTCTATATTTTTCTAACAACAGGGAACTTTTTAATATATTTAAATGAGCTTAATATGACTAATACACCCCGTAATCGTCACCATTTTAGCATATGCTTACAGATGTTTTTTGGCTTTGCCTCTGTTCTTGTTGGCACCCCTCTTCCACGTCTTCCATCTCGTAACACAAAGTCCTCCTGTGCATGGCTCCACCTGCACATCTGCTGTCTACTCTGAAATGAGTTTAATGGTGATCGCTCAAGCTGAAACGCCAAGCGGTGGTCTGAACCCTGGACGGCGGACGCAGACGGCAACGTCATTCCCTGTCAGGGTGAGAGGAGTGGGGTGTCAGGGTTGGATAAACTAAACTAGAGCAGAGGATTAAAAGAAGTCTTTTGAGGGAGGAAAGCTTGGCAGGGGCTAAATCACTGGAAGCTCATAGAGAGACAGTGTCTCTACACATTGCTAAAAAGATGGAGGTTCAGACCTTTGGCCCTGTAATTCAAGAGGCCATGCTGTCTCTTTGAGCATTAGGAGCTGTTAGTAAGAGGGTTGCTGCTAATAAGACCCCCATTTGGTTTCGCCATAGGGCTCCCACAATGAGGAATGTGCGGTTTTATTGTCGCTTTGTTCAGAGAGGATAATTATGCTTGCCTTTATCACTTCAGTGCACACGTTTTGCAAATTTAGAAACCTGCTTTGAGATTTGCATGGAGAGTCTGTAGTAGAAAGTGTGTTTGTATGTGTACACTGCAAAAAATACATTGCTTATTTTTGTCTTGTTTTCCAAATGAAATATCTAAACATTCTTAAATAAAGATATATTTATTTGAGAAGCAAAATGACTTAAGATATTAAGTCTTTTTTTCTGAAAAATACTTCTTCTTTTTTTCAGAAAACAAGACAATATTAGTTTTGCTATATTTCTTGTAATTGTAACTCTGTTGCTGTGTCCCCATTCGCATACTATTCCTCCTAAATAGTATTCGAAATTAGAATTAGTGTGTCCCATATCATAGTATGTTGAAATGAGTATCCCAGAGATACCCAGGTGGTCTACTTTTTCCTGTTAGAATTTGAAGCGCAGATCCATGCACATTGCACACTCTATCTGCTAATATTGCCCAAAACCCATTGCACATTGGACAAAGATTTGATTAGAACTACAAATACAAATAAAAAGTGTAAAAACAACTGCAAACATGGCGGATGTGCGAGACCAATGGTTAAGTAGAGTGGTTAAGATAAAGGGTGAGTGATTAAAAATCAGTATCTAATCCAGGGGTATCCAATTCTGCTCCTGGAGGGCCACTGTCCTGCAAAGTTTAGCTCCAACCCCAATTAAACACACCTGAAAACAGAAATGGCTTTCCATACACCAAATATTGTAGTATTATTTATTATAAATGATTTATTTGCACATATTATTATAATTTTTTTAATTCATGTGCCCTCGTTATCTTTAACCAAAATAACTTCCCTTAATTCTAGCAGCGACATCTCTTTTCTTCTTTGACATGTTTTTCGGTGCGAGGGCGGGACAACCTGTCACTCACATCCAATGATCCATTCCGTTTCATGCCGACTTTAAGAATCACCACATTTCAGTTGACCAATAATCCTAGTATAGTGGATATAATGTTAATTTGAATTCATATATAATATAAAAAATTACGTGTTTATGGTGGTTACACCCCGGGGTTTTACATTCCTTGATCATAGTTTTACTCAACAGTGGTAGTCTTAACCTACACAGTCTCTGTTCTCCACAAGGGGACACTCTGTTCTGTATTAGCTGCTGTCAGAACAGCATGGTATGTATGATGTCATGTGTCTGGTGTCTGTAACCTTTTCCCATGCATTGCAGGCACATTAGCATTAACTCAGTACACAGTGACACAGGACATCCTGGACAGAGCTGTATACAAACAGGACAGGCTGAAACGAAGCAGGATTCTTTCACAATCCCTGGATCCTGTTTTTTCTTCCCTGCCCCACCTTTAACTCTCCCACTCAACAGGCTCACATGGAATCTGTGTCTGCCACCCAAAAAAACTCTGCGAGAAAAACAAAAACAAAACATCAATCACAAACCATTGCCTATTCATTCATTAAATGTTTGGCTAATTAGATAATGAAACTACTGTAGTGCACACATTTTAACATGCTTATATCCATTCCACAGATTTTCCTGCTGGAAACATCCATCTGAACCTGTGACTCAACTACAACTTAAAAGCTGCGAGAACAGACTCACTTGTAAACACACAGAGCAGTCCATAAACGTAAATTACACTGAGAATGACAAGGAGGGGAGGGACTGGACTTTTTCTCAATGGCCTGGATTCACGAAACACTCTTAAAATGTTAATCACCCAATAATGAGAATCATTTATGCACCCTCATGTCCTTCCAAACCTGACTTTCATTTATTTTGAAACACAAATTAAGATATTTTAATGTAATATGAGAGATTTCTGTCCCTTCAACTACCACTTTGACACTTCAAAAATTTCATAAAAAGATTGTAAAACTAATAAGAATTGAGCGGTTTAGTCCAAATTTTCTCAAGAGGCACAATTGCTTTATGTGATGAACAGATTTAATTTGACATCCATCAATGCACACATCAGTTGTGTTAAACGGAAGCTCAAGCATGCTTGCCTGATGTGCAAGAACCAATGAGGTTCATTCTTGTGGGTTACGCAGCATGTTTGAGCTTCCACAAGAACCAATGAGGTTCAAGCAAGTACAGCTGCGCTTCTGTTTGTTTTTTAATGCTGTTTGAGCATAAGAAACAACATTTATGGGACAGTTTGTGTCAGATTTTGTTGCTGATTTGAAATGTGTTATATAATTGTGAGTTTTCAGAATTCACCCATTCAAATAGATAGGATGCCCAAAATAGCTGCCCGGAGGCATTGCAAATATGGCCGCCGACTGAACAGACTTTCCTTGAAAGGGACTTTGATAAAAGCTTAAATTAAATCTGTTCATCATATAAAGCGATCAAGTCTCTTGAGAAAACATAAACCGCTCAATTCATATGTATTAGTTTTACGATCTCTTTATGAACTTTTGAAGCGTCAAAATGGTAGTGTGGAGGGACAGAAATCTCTCAAATTACGTTTAAAAAATCTTCATTTGTGTTTTGAAAATGAACAGTAGTCTTAAGGGTTTGGAATGACATGAGGGTGAATAACTGATGACAATTTTTACAATACATTTTTGGGTGAACTAACCGTTACTTCATAACTACTGTTTTCTTATTTTCAAAAATGAAAAGTTACCATTACTTTGTATTCCAAAAAAAGACTTCTTAAGAATGTGATTATCTGTTACTTAAGATGATTCATACTTAGACAGCTTAAGAGGAATCCAAAGGTAATAAACAAATAATATTAAAAAACTAATATAACTCAGGCACTTTGTATTTGAAAAATGCATGGTCCTTGCTACCTAAAAAATGTTAATAGATGTATACATTTATTGTTAAGATTTACTTACTAAGTTTTGAATTTGTTGTATTAGACAAGTCAACTTCATAAGTAGGCTAAACAAAGATTCTAAAATTTATTTTAAGAAAAAAAATATTTTAATTAAAAAATAATTTTTTCAAGAATTACACTTACAACTCACCCTTATTTATCCTTTTTTAAATCGTGAAACTGTCTCCACTGTCATTTTCTCTTCCTCCTCTTTTACTCACCCTTCTTTTTTCTACTCTACAGGAAGATGTTTGTCATTGAGAAGCCAACTAATGAAATAAGCTCATGTATAACTCCGCTATCTGTCAGCCCTTCTGTGGTCAGTATGGATAGTCCAATTAAAGTCAGTCATTAAATGCTTAGCATGAACAGAGCGTCTCCTGCAGTCACGCAGGTGCTCAGAGTCGGCGGGTCTCCGCTTTGAACAGGGGCCTCAGTTTGAGTTCTTTGTTTACATTTTTCCACTGTCTGAGGCAGTAAAGCACTGCTGCCTCAAGTATGTTAGCTTAGCTTATCTAAATTAGCCACACTTTGAGAAAACCCACAGTGACCGCTCGCCTCTATTGCCCTTTGGTGGGGGAAGGGGGTGGACATTCTCACCAATTTATAGCCCCCATTTATGGATCTCTTCCTTTTTTGTTCCTACAATTTGCACCACAATAATTGTTTTACTACACACAAAATGACTCCATGCCCAGCGTGCTGCCTTGAATTGGCTCTCCTGGAGCATTATGGATTGTTTAAGTTGTAAGATAAACAGGTTTGTGGACCTCAGGCTGTGGAATGTGTTCAGTGGGTCAAGCTTGTATGATTTATAGGCGCCTATGATGAATTGCCTCCCTTTTCGGGGGTTAAGAATGATCAGATTTGCCTAACGGAGAGCAGTGAACTAATCTGTGGATTCAGCTGTGACCCTTGTACCCTCACACCTCAGGTTGGTGAGCGAATGAGGTGAGTTTGTTTAATCCGACCCTCCTCAGTGTGAATGTTATCAGTCAGAGCATCTACACAGGCCAGACAGTAGGGCAAAGATCAGGCGGCTCGGACTAATAAACTCGGACCGTTCACAGATTAGGGAGCTGCATGTTTTATCACCAAGAATATTCTCCTATATTTCTCTCCTACATGACAGCTTTATTTATATCGCCGCTTCTGTGCAAGATGAAATGTCTCATGGGAATGAGTTTCATTTGACTGAACAGAGTGACCGGGGCAGATGTAGTCATTGACTGGCATACTTCACTTCCAAATGATGTCTGGTAATAGCGATGCAGGTCATCAGACCTTATCATTAAATTAAAGATCATGCAAATCTAATCATTGTGCTATTTGTACAGTCTGGAGGCTCCAAAAGCATATGACAGGAGAGAAAGAGGACATTTTAGGATAAGAAGCCCTTTTTCCATCTAAGAGATCTGTACTTGCTTCACACAGAGATTATGAAATAACAGCCTGGCTCCTGCCGTCACATCCAGAACATGAGATTCGGGTCAGATGTGAGCTAATGCTACTGCTTAGTCATGCACACACACATATAGTCAACGGGTCTTTTAGATAATTTTGCCCATGGGAACAGATGCATTTAATCTGCAATCAAATTAAATTATTTTTTGCTCTATCATGAAAATATTTTTCTTAACATAATTGAATTATTTTATTTTTGCATTTAAGGTCATGTTATGTGGTACCTTTTAAACTCTTAACTTAAAAAAAACAAAAAACAATGCTTGTATATATAGCATGTAGACTCATCAGAAATATGTCCTTACTCAAACTAATTGAAACTGTATTAATTAGAACTATGGATGCATATCAGTTATTGGCCGATATTCAACATTTGCCATTATCTAATGCTCAAGTTAATCTTAAAAAAAAAAGAATAATAATAATATATTATATTTAATATCTGATATATTTTTAGTAACACTCATCATTGTAATATTTTGCAAATCTTAAAACAAATATCAATTTTTTCATACTGAACATTATAGTGTTGAATTGACTTGTATCATTTAAAATAATTGATTTTAGTTATTAGTACTTTGTTTTAAATTTGAGACAAAATAGTATAAAATATTAAAGGGTTAGTTCACCCAAAAATGAAAGTTCTGTCATTTATTACTCACCCTCATGTCGTTTCACACCCGTAAGACCTTCGTTCATCTTCAGAACACAAATTAAGATATTTTTGATAAAATCCGATGGCTCAGTGAGGCCTCTATTGCCAGCAAGATCATTTCCTTTTTCAATGCCCATTAAGGTACTAAAAACATATTTAAAACAGTTCATGTGACTACAGTAGTTCAACCTTAATATTATAAAGCGATGAGAATACTTATATGCACCAAAAACACCAAAATAGCAACTTTATTCAACAATATCTAGTGATGGGCGATTTCATAACACTGCTTCATGAAGCTTCGAAGCTTACCGAATCTTTTGTTTCGAATCAGTGGTTCAGAGCACGCATCAAACTGCCAAAGTCATGTGAACCGTTGAAATGAACACTTATAATGTAACGAAGCCTCGTTTATTGAAATCATGAACCACTGATTCGAAACAAAAGATTCGTAAAGCTTCAATGCTTCATGAAGCAGTGTTTTGAAATCGCCCATCACTAGATATTGCTGAATAAAGTTGTTTTTTTTTTTTTTTTTTTGCCGCACAAAAAGTATTCTCATCACTTTATATTATTAAGGTTGAACCACTGTAGTCACATGGACTGATTTAAATATGTTTTTAGTATCTTTCTGGGCATTGAAAAAGGAAATGATCTTGCTGGCAAAGCCATCGGATTTTATCAAAAATATCTTAATTTGTGTTCTGAAGATGAACGAAGGTCTTACGGGTGTGGAATGACATGAGGGTGAGTAATTAATAATATTTTTGGGTGAACTAACCCTTTAATATCAGCCTATGTTTAACATATATCAACCATAAATTAGAAATAATTATGAGCTTATCAGCATTGGCCTGAATTTTAATATTGGTGCATCCATAAATAATCAAATTTACAGGTGCTTTACAGGATAGTGAAGAATTGAGAGTAATCTTAGGTCATTTTGATTAGTTTTTTTAATATATATATATATATTATCATACTGGTTTCTTAAAACTTCTTTACATTTCTTCCCAAGAAAACATGTTTTTTGGTTAGATGAAGGAAACAATGAATATTTTTGGAATATTTCCTCATAAATTGCCAGTTTTTCATGTTAGAAGTCAACATTTGCCTCTATTTCCAATTAATTGTGCTAAAATGAACTAATATGATTTCCATCTTGAATATATAGTATTGCACAGTATTTGCATATACTGCATTTTTACATATAAAAAACGTTTGACTTGTTTTTACAGAGAGGCAAACAGATAAGCTATTGGTGGCGTATATTGCTGTCATGCTACATAAATACCTGAACTAATTGGGTCACTGTGTGAAATCAACAAGTAACAAGCAGATCTCAGAATTAAGCTCTGGAGAATATCAGACGGAATGTTTAATTGCGTTGTGGTGAAATCTGGCTGGAGTGCTGCGATGGCCTGTTAATTAGAGGACAGCCTGCTAAATGAAGCATACCTGTGACATGTTGTTTCTGCTCACTGCTCTCTCACACTCTAATTACGAGAGAAAGAGAGAGCCAGCTCTTTGTTTTGCACCTTGTTTCATGTGTCAGTCTGGAGAATGGTCTCTCTTCGCCGGCTGTCACAGTAACGAGCGCTCACAGATTTAAACCCACACACGCGTATCGACTCAAAGATCCTAAAAACGTGTAAAAGGCCCTATTACTATCCAATTAACCAAATTAACTTCTACGTATTATTCTTTAACTTGCTAAATGTGTGCTTTCTGTCTCCTTAAAGTCATTTTACAAATGTTCGTCATGGTTCAGCTGTCAGAAAAACACTTTTTTAACCAAACAAATGTCTGAATTGCTGTGTTGAAGTCTTTAAGACTCAATTTCCATTGCTGCATCTACACTGAGCTGTAGGTAAATGAAATGTTATTCTCCTGAGTACATGAGTAATGGATGTTTAACAAGCATGTCACTCAATGGATGTCTTTATAACCCCTGTCTGCTTGTGATATATCAGTTATATCCACCAACTTGGCTGTGCGCCACACGTCAAATAAATGTCAAATAAATTCTGCCTTTTTTACAGGCACAAAAACAAAAGGAACCCCTGTTGCGTGCTAGAAATAAGTGCAAAAAGTTTTCAGTATTCAGACTGGGTCTTCAATACTTGCAACTTGAAGATTTGTTCAGGCTCAATGTGTAAAACAGCTTGAGGTAGCCGAGATCAATACAATCATTTTTAACAGAGGGGCTATATTGATCACGGAGAGTGTCTTTACTCAAGACCCAATCTCATTGTTGCAGTCTAAGGCGCGTATTATTGTAATCATTGAGATGTTTCATCTGCCAGTCTGGTTTAGAAATTGTCCAGAGGAGCGCAGCTGAATGGAGAGTGTCCCTGACACTGAAACTCAAAGGAAGATGAGAAAATTCTATGAACTCAAATGTATTTTGCATGCATTATTTGGTGCTTTATTCCTTTTTTCTGCTCCCCCTCTTAAAGCACATGCGTGCACGCCAAGGTGCGCTGTGGATTGTGACGAATGAATCAGCGAAAGTGCCGGATATGTGAATAAAATATGCGCCCATGAATCAGATTCGTCTGTAAAGGCTCATTAAACCAATTCACATCCATCAGGGACCTCCAGGGAGGCAGGGGAAACTGTCCATCACTCAAAGCCAGGGTGCCGGGGAGGGATTTTTTCCGGCTTGACACGCTTAGCTCAACGCCAACGTCCCCTTAACAAATAATTGTCTCTCCTCTCGGGGGAGGCCATGACATCACTGCGGGCTGCAGCCAGTCTCTTATCCGTCCTGCCCAATAAACAGCTTGCAGCCATTATAAAATTCTACAACCCTGGGTAAATACCACGGTCATTATGGTGGTGCTAAATGGCAGCCGCTGCTCTCCCTGGGATGGGGGTAAATGCCACCGGGGTCATCACTGTGCCAAGCGGGCAAATAGTACTGGGTCATTTCTGAATGATCAGCCACATGGTAAAGGGCAAGGGGTTTCTTTTATACTGACTGGCGAGAGACATCTGAACTGTGAAATTGCTTCGTAAGATGGCTCAGTCTTTATGAAGCACAGAAATGCATGCTTTTAGTTATCTGACTGGTTGCTCATCTTTTACAATCAATTTTCTGGGGTCTTCAGACACTGTTTCCTGCCTTGGTCGTTCACATGAGACTCTGTGGTTCATTGTTATTCAGGATGATAGATATTTGTCTTTGCATGTTTGCTGTCTGCCCTGCTTGCAATTGGTGCTATTAACAAAACGACAATAACACAAAGAAGAGATAACCTTTGCTGTTAATAATAACTCTAACACAATAAACATAATTGACTTCACCATGACCTCCCTTCACCCTTTCCTGGCATTTTTAGTAAGTAGAGAACCATTCCACACACATTTGTAATTGCTTTGTTAATATTTGGCAAATTTATACAATTGCCACTTGGAATTGTAAGGCTTTTGTCAGCTTGTTGGGCCAAGCAATCTACATAATTTGCTATAATTTATTCATTGGAGCACATTTGCAATGGGGAACAGCATATTCATAAAGAGTAAATGGGTTAGATTGAGTACAATCATAAACTGTGCATCGCCAAAAGAGTCCATTGAATGTGATTCTTGTTTATACAATATGAATATTTCATCAGAACTTCTGACTCTATCTATTTGCCCTTATCCCGCTCACTTCTTGCACACCGATATTCTAAATGGTAAATGGTATGGAGAACCAGAATACTAATAATTAAATCAATCAATAAATTAAACAACAATTTAATTCACCTAAAATTCTTATTAAATTATGCATTTTTCATGTTTAAGTATTTTTACATAAAACAAATATTATTTATATTGTTTATCAGAATAATAGACTGAATTTCCAAAACACCTAATGAATGAATCATTAATTTTATTGATTTGATATACACAATATACTTTTGGAAAGGATTAGCCAATTAACACCAAGTACTGCCTACTGTCTGTTGATTGACATTTGGGAAATCTCTTCCATTACTATGAAAAAAATATTTGGGGAAAGAAATCTGTGAGTTTTGGAAATAATAAACACAGTTTTGCTACGGTTACGCCTGTCATTTACACTACCACGGTGTTTTCGAACCTCAAAAACGAAGACTTTCGAAACCGCTCCAGAGCCTGTTTTAGTTTGAAAACGCCGGAGTTGCGTTTAATTCCCGTTTACATTAGTGCGTTTTCATTTTAAAACGCATACGTTTTGCTACAGTTATGCCTCTCGTTTACACTACGCCAGTGTTTTCAAACCTCAAAAACTGAGAGATTTGAAAACGCTGCAGACCCTGTTTTAGTTTAGACTTTTGAAAACAATGACGTGGCTTCCCACGTTCGCTCTGCGTATCCTTGACGACTTTGTAAACTATGGCCCCGTTTACACTAGTGTGTTTTCGTTTTAAAACAAAAACGCACTAGTGTAAACGGGGCCTATAACATGGAGACTGGACTGCAAACTCTGCATTTTTTAAATACTGCAGCTACCTACATGCGCAAGAGGCAACTGTTTACACTTGTACACGCATGCCCAGTGTGCATGAACAGTCATGTGATGTGTTTTCGGAGATCGTTTCTAAAACGCTGTGGAAACGCCAGTGTAGACAAGCTTCGCACTAGTATAAATGGGGCCTTAACCAATTGTACTTTCTAAGATTTAATATTATGGAATTTTTTAAACAATAAATTCTGTTTTCATGTTTTCTTTTGTTATACATTTTGGTCAATTTAATTATTGGTTGAATTATTTATTAATTAAATTATTTAATTTACAACCCTTTGGTCCTTCATAAAACAGAAGCACTCTGTTTTAGAGACCTGTTAGTTTGATTAGATCATTAGATTACCTTCTCACTCACTTTTTAGGTCTAATATCAGAGTTGATTGTTGCGTTTGACTAAGAAACTCAAGCTACAAAGAACCGCTTCTGCATCTCTGATAACATCAGTTTTTTTAATACATGCTTATTTTCTTTAATCGTACCCAGCTTTCATTCGCCGGAGATTTCTTTGAATTCAGCTCCTGTAATCTTTTTTTTTTTTTTTTTTCACTATTTTTATTCCTCCACTCATGTTCACATGCAGCCAGTAAAACATGTTGCCTTCACTTCTGGGCTGTTATTGGATTTGTGAAAGATGGTGGCCCATGACCAGGCTGGCGGTGTGTAGCATTGTAATGAGGCGCTCTTCCTCTCACATATCATTACAGACAGGTCTCTGGAGACCATAAATCTCATCTCCTGCACTAATCACAGTAACTCTTTCTCTTCCTCTACCTTTCAGTCTCCACATTCAACATGCCTTGCTTCCATATCAGAGCCATTTTCCCGACCGCCGTTGTTCCCACAAAAGAATCGCATAGTGAAGTGAGAGTGGCCCTTGATGTGATCCAGTATCGGCCCCCTGGTCTCATTAGAATGTATCTATAATCCCACAGAGCACATTTCTGCAGTTACTGCTTGAAGAAAAGCACTGCACTTAAAAAAACACCTTCTTTCCAGCTCTGTGGGGAGGTCTCGTGGGAGCACAGATGGAGAATGACCATTTCACCATTAAAACTCCACTGCTGCGCGGCCGGTGCTCGTAAACTGCTTTACAGAAAGCGAACTCAAGGTATGTTTGTGGAAGTATATGTGTGTTTGCTTTAGATCATATGTGCAATATGTATAGAAGTGAGAATATTTGGTGCACACATGGTATGGTAGTGGGGAGGCTTTGTTTAGTTTGGGTGAGTTAAACTGTCACCTGTGCAACCTAAGGTGATTTTTCTTCCCGCTGAGCTGAGCGTGTTTGATGCATTAGGTCAGCATTCACTTACCATCACCTTCCTGCCAGTGAACACTGTTTTTTACACCTTTGACTAATGCATGCATATATGTCTATATATATATATATATACAGTCAAACCAAAATGTATTCAGAAACCTTTAACATTTAATTCATTATTACAGTTTATTCACTATAGTTTAAAAAAAAATGGTAATAAAATATGACAAGAACTCAAGAGTTAAACTGTGTCAGAAAAAAAAATATCTTAATTATGTCAGATAACACTTCAGCAAAACATGGTCAGGTCAAAGTGTCTGAATAATTTTTGGTTCCAAATTTTTATCAGTTTTACTGTTAGTCCACTGTATGAATAATTTTTGGGTATAATATGTTACAGTTTACTTTATTTTGCTATCCTCACTTACATAAATGAACTATAGTGTCCTGCACCCACTAGTAATAGAAAAAAAATAAAATAGAAAAAATTATATCTAGTGTCTGAATAATTTTTGGTTTGACTGTATATATATATATATATATATGGTTTTTGAAAGAACAGCCTTATGCTCACAAAGGCGTTTATTTGATCAAATATACAGTAAAATCAGTAATATTGTGAAATATTATTACATTTAAAATAACAGGTTTCTATTTTAATATATGTTAAAATTGTATTTATTTCTGTGATTTATTCCTGAATTTTTAGCAGCCATTACTCCAATCTTCAGTGTCACATGATCCTTCAGAAATAATTCTAATATGGTGATATGGTGCTCAGACAACCTTTCTTATTATTATACATTTTGAAAAGTTAATATTTAATATTTTTATTTATTGCTTAATATTTTTGTGGAAACCATGATACACTTTTTCCCTGAATTCTTTGATGAATAGAAAGTTTGTAAGAACAGCATCTATTTGAAATAGAAATCTTATAAATTACTTCTTTACTGTCACTGTTGATAAATTTACTGCATCCTTGCTGAAAAAAGATATTTATTTCTTTAAAAAAAAAAAACAATTGATAGACTTTAATTCTCTAATACAAGAATTTAATTTGGAGTCCAAGGATTTTTTCAGATACCTTCAGCTCCGACATCATTTCTGTCAGAAAATTAAAAAGTGGACTGATGAAGATCCAGTTAAGAGTCCTCTAGTTAAAATATTCTGTTCAGCTTATAAGGCTGAACCTATGTTAAAGACTATTACTAAACTATATGGAGCTCTGATGGATATGCAAGGAGATTCATCTCTCTACATCAAGGAGAGATGGGAGAAAGAAAGTGGTATCATCATCTCAACTGAAGACTGGAAAAATATATGTGAATTTCAATGGGCAACTTCTCGTTCTTCTTATTGGAGAGAATTTTGCTGGAAAAACATTATTCGCTTTTTCATTACTCCAAAACAGAAAAATAAATCTCTGGGCAACTCAAATTGTTGGAGACTTTGCGGCTCGCAGGACGCTAACCATTTTCACATATTTTGGGGTTGTCCTATCATCAAAAGTTTTTGGAAAGATATACATAATGTATTGGAAAAAATTTTAGACAATTCAGTTGATTTCAGTTTTGAGGCACTCTACATGGGAAAGATGTCAATGGTTTCCTGGGTTAAGAAAAACAAATATATGTACAGAATTATTCTTGCTTCAAGTAAAAAAGCTATTACTAGATGCTGGTACAAACCTAACCCACCACAAATACCGGAATGGATTGACATTGTAAGAAGTATTTTTATTATGGAGAAAATTACTTTCTGTATAAATAACCAAAAAGATATGTTTATTGATTTTTGGTCTAAATGGATAGAGTTTATAACCCCCATTGAACCAAATGTTTTTTTGTTATAGATCATATGTTTTTTGTTTATATAAATATTGTGTCTACACCCCCTTTCTTTTGTAAATAGTTTTTGCTAAAATTGGAATATAATTTAACGAGATATATTGATCGGTTTTTGTCATGAAGACCTTTGAGCAGTTTTTTCTTTTTATTTTTTTCTTTGAAATGCTGTAAAAGTGACAAATGTCATAAACTGATATTGTGAAATTGTATCTTTTTCCAATAAAAACTAAAATGTAAAAAAAAAATAATAATATAAAAAATAAAAAACTTTTACTGACTTTTACCTCTTACTGACCCAAAATGTGACAGATCTCATTAAGATATTATATAGATATCTTGATGTTATTTTAAACTTTACTTCATATTTTACTTTTTATATAATTAATTTATTTAGGTTTTTGTTTACTTTTTATATATTTGCATTTTTTTAGATTTTTATTGTATTCATTTTATATTATTTAAAAACAATTATAATAATTTTATTAGATTTTATGATTTTGTTATATGATATAAATATTTTGATATTTTAATTTTGTGGTTTTGTTCCTTTTATTTTTTACATTTTACATTTTTACATTTTAGTTTAGGACAATAACCCTGCTCTGTACATATCGTGAGAGAGTGAAACTGTAAAACGCCCCTTGCACGGAATGGTAGCGACCTGACAATGTCCAGGCTCCCCAGGCCACCCTCAAGTACAGGCCTGGACGATTAATCCACCTCCCCATGTTTACTGCACTGTGGATTACTGGTGCATTTCTGGGATTAGGGGAAAATGGTGCATAGATCATGTAGCAGAGATTAGTCATAATTCACAGATTTAACAGCCAATTAATCTTTGATACAAACCAATATGGGACCAAGCCAGCTGACTGGCTTTGGCTGGATAGAATGGGACCCTGTAGGTGCCAAAAGAACAGAGTTAGCTGAACAGAGAGAGTGAGGCTGAGAGTGCAGTAAAGAGTGTGAGGCGTTCCAGCGCTAATGCATCCTGACAGGGTGAGTGAAGAGGCAGCTCATTATTATGCCACGCATCAGGAGTCTGGCACTGACCCCTGACTCCATAAAGACCCTCCGGAACATGAGCCTCACCATTCACTCGCTCACTTCCAGCAATATAGCCAAAACTGCAGAGGAACAAAGAGAGAAATGTACCCTGTGATATCAGAGCGTGTAACATAAATGTGAAGTTTGGACTAACTCAAAAAAAAAAAAAAGTCTCGATAGACACTTTGTGCTCTGAGATCTGTGAGTTAGTCCAAGTTGTGCTTAGAAGAGCAGTTCAAACTAATGAATCATAGGCCTGACAGATGTCGTAAATCTTAATAAGGAAGCTATTAAACGCATCAAGCAACCAATAAATCATTTCTCCGTGTCAGCAGTGTTTAGCTCGTAGATTAGTAATGAGATGAGAGAAGTCAGAAAGAAATGACAGCAGCTTTCATGGCATGACAGGGTCTGGTTCTGTGCCACTGGTAATTTTCGGCTCTGTCGTGTTTGATGCTCGCTGGACGAGCCGTGGTCACCTTGTGGTGCTTTTCTACCGCATTGGATAAAAAGGTCACAGGCGCTCACCCGTGACATGACTACACAGAGACACCAGCTGCTTACTGTTCTGCACGCCATAATATCTTCGCTCAGATGTTATGGGGTGCCTTGGTTCAGAGTGCACATAGGGATGGTGAGTTATTTTACAGGACAGGCTAGAAAGGCGCAGTCTGATACTGAATCTTGTCTGGGTGTGAGGGAAAAGAGGTTTTAAAAACATGAGTCTGATACAGTTTCCTCATTCAGTTTGTGGGTTAAAGGAATAGTTCTAGCATTAGTCACCCTCGTTTCATTCCAAACCCACAATGGAACTCAAATACTGCATTTTTGAGAAATATGCAATTTATTAAAATGTAATAAAAGTGAATAAGGACTGGGGCTGTAAAGCTCTAAAATGATACAACAAACACAAATAAAAATGTTTCATATGACTAATGTTCTTCTGATGCCGTACAATAGTTTTGTTTGAGGAGCGGATTGAAATGTAAGTAATTTTTCATTGAAAATTCACTAATATCTGCCCTAGCTCTCCTTCGCACATTCATGAGAGTTGGTGAGAGAAGCAAAGTCATTTTCAGTAAATGAAATAAAGATGGAATAGAATAAAATATTAGATGGAAAAACTTCAGCTTAAAAAGAAACTGAAATACGTTTGAGCTGAAGTACAGTCAAACCAAAATGTATTCAGACACCTTGAACATTTAATTCATTATTACAGTTTATTCACTATAGTTAAAGAAAATGGTAATAAAATATGACCAGAACTCATAGTTAAACTGTGTCAGAAAAAAATAATCTTAATTATGTCAGATAACCCTTCAGCAAAACATGGTCAGGTCAAAGTGTCTGAATAATTTTTGGTTCCAAATTTTTATCAGTTTTACTGGTAGTCCACTGTATGAAGAATTTTTGGGTATAATATGTTACAGTTTACTTTATTTTGCTATCCTCACTTACATAAATGAACTATAGTGTCCTGCACCCACCAGTAAAAATATATCAAAAATATAAAAAATGTCAGAATAATTTTTGGTTTGACTGTATATATATATATAGTGTATGTATGTATACACACACATATACACATATACATACATTATATATAACAAGAACTAAAATATTCAAAATATTAAAAACACACAAGAAATACAAAAATAACACTGAGAAGTAGTGATGTCTGATTTGTGAAAGAATCATTCTTTTGACTAAGCTCTTTCAATTAATTATCCAGGTCATCCAGTTCACAAAACCGGTCTGAATGATTCATTCATGAATCAGATTGATCCAGTTCTCAAGTTTAACTCAATGATCTGGTTGTAACTCACAAGAGTGGAAGATTTTCAGTAAATAACTATTATCTATCGTATAATTTCAGACTATGGCACTTTTGCATCCTTTTTGAAACTTGAAACTTACAGTCTCCATTTATTGTAACTGGATGGAAGAGAATGAAGAAAGAAAGTCAGCCATACAGGTTTGGAACAACATATGGCCGAGTAAATGATGACTTTACTTTTTGGAAGAGCAGTTATTTAATATATAGTCAGTGTTCGAACTATACCATGGACTTTGGTGCTTCAAAAGAGGGCTTACAATGAGTTACAAAGATACATAACAGCTACGACTGTGTACACTACTTGCTTTATGCAAGCACTATACAGGATTTACCCTATTATACATTAACGACACGAACAACAAACAGCAACCCACAAATAGTCTATAAACAAAGCATCAGGCTGTCTTTGGGTTCACAAGAACAACGATTAAAGTTACTCGTCAGGCTGCAGAATACCAAAATTCCTCCGTTAAATTAGGTCTAATACATCGAGAGTCACGCAGAGCTATAACAACCCAGCCATAACACATAATTGCGAACAACATGCCTCACCTTAACACAGGCCTGGGGTCAGCTTCATTTGCTGTTCGAGTTAACATGTGCTAAACATGAGTAGAATTTGCACCGCAGCGCCCCCACACCTTGGTGCTCATGACAAGAATAGCATGTAGTTATCTTTATTGAAGTGAATTAGGTTTAAATCGCCGTCATGCATGAATGAATGATATTTTTTTGCAATTTTACACATAATAATCCACGATGAACACATTACACAAAACTGAAATCGCACGTCAAAATAACACGTTGTCAATATTTTTTGAGACCCCCCCAAAATTTCACAAATCACGTTTTCAGGGGAGCCCATGTCTTATTAAGGGGAGCCGAGCTCCCCCTAGCTCCCCTGTAGTTCGCACCCTGTATATAGTGATGTGACATGTGGACAAGTATGGTGTCCTATACTTGGAATTTGTGCTCTGCATTTCACCCATCCTAATGCACACACACAGCAGTGGGCAGCCATTTTTGCTGCGGCACCCATGGAGTGATTGGGGGTAAGGTGCCTTGCTCACCTCAGTTGTGAGTAATGAGAGTGGAAGAGAACGCTGTTCATTCACTCGCCGCAACCTACATTTCCTGAATGTACTGAGGCACGAATCCACTACCTTCAGGTTACAAGTCCGACTCTCTAACCGTTAGGCTGCCCCAATATGTTGTAAAGGCAACACTTCTGAAGCTCTGAGAATTTTTTTTTTCTTTTTTCTTTTTTTTCTTTTCTTTAATATGAATACAATATGAATATGGGTTAATATCTCAATGAATTTCCCTCATTTTCCAGCTAAAGAACAAAAAAGCCAAGTTATTATGACTTGAGTGACATTTTATCACAATTTAGTTTCATCTACACCTTCTATTCACTAAAAAGCAGGACTCTATACCTTTTATCTTTTCAAAATTCCTCTCAGAATGACTCTCTCCCTTTCGATGTGTCGGTCATCATCCACGGCATATGCGAAGGATGACTTAAGCAGGCTATGCCTTTCACTCCGAGAAAAAAGGCCACCTCTGGGTCTCTGACTTTATTGAAATACATCTGCCTGTTTCATTCACGCTCTGCGGATCCCACCGGAGGGTCAGGTGTACCTCGGAAATGATGCCAGACATTCCTCCTTCTTTTTTTTCTTTCTGTGTATTCCCACTTCTTCAAGCACAGACACTATAATGTACAGATCTCTGTCTGCGTTAGGGAAATCCCAGCTGGTTTGATTTGATAAGAAGCTTGTTGTCTCTCTTGCTCTCTCTCACACACACACACACACACACACACACACACACACACACACACACACACACACAAGTCTTAGATCGGTGCTACATCTGCTAATGCTTCCACATGTCCTTACTTCCTTTGTCCCTGAAGACCTGTCCTCAACAAGTAGCTTTTTTCAGCAGAACACTTTCCCATCAAAGAGTGCTGACTGAGTGTGTCAAGTGCTTTTTCATAATGTAAGGTTCATGCACAGCTGTTTTAATGGAATAGACTATTGAAATCTCAATATATAGATCTCAAAGGTCTGATGAAAGACTAGTAGGCATGCACGGTATAACCATATCTTTATGTATATGCATTCGTGTGTGTGTGCGCACATTTCATGTGTGTTGTGATGCCTAAACTCACTTGTAATATAGTTTTTAGTGTTTTTTTAATGTATTTAGACAAAATGTTGTAGAATTGTTATGTTGTCAGTATGGTCAGTTATTGGCCTGAAAATAATTATTGGCGTAATGGTTGACCGTCATTT
>RJVU01035392.1:7343497-7362021 GCA_003731715.1 Anabarilius grahami
AAATATTGACTGGTCTGAAGACCTCGGTCTTCTCTCAGCTCACGTGAAAGGGTGCCATTGTTCCTGTCTTAGTGGATCTTTGCCAGAGTTTAAAGTATTTAGGCTCTTACACGCAGGAAGTGCATACAGCAGGGCTTGTAGAAGGAAATATAGACCGACTAAAGGGTGGAAAGAGTTACAGATGGGAACCGCAGGCCTCTTGGTTTGAGTCCCACAATCGCGCCCCATCCCGATTAACCCTCCAGGGCTGTGTGGCAGTGTGCTGGCGCTCTCAAAAGATTTGGGGTATCAGAAGACTCATTCCAGCAGAGAGAAAGTTCTCCTGCGGGGTAACTAGAACATCCTGCTGTTTGATGACCCCTAACACATCGAGAGGTGCCTGGCCCCCTTCCTTCTTCACTCAGCTCTTGCGTTACGCTAATAAACTGTCCTGATTGCATCTCTGAGAGAATTCTGGGAGTGTCTCTTTTTTAAATTAAAGTTAACCGTTCTTTTATTCATTTTACGAATTCACGCTTGAGTCATCACAGCGACCGCTCATCCTCTCTGTACTTTTTGATGATAACTGATGCATTTCGGGTCTCTCTGTTTGCTTGAGGTAAGCTCCTCATACTCGGTGAGCTTTTAAACTGTGAGTGGTGAAATGTCTTTGCTGGGGTCTTTGAAGGCCTGGCTAAAGGTATTAACAGAGAGGCACTAAAGGGCTTAGGAGGTCATCGGCCCATTGTGTAAAGATACAAAACACTTCCTCTGAACCCCTTCACCCTTCTATGTCTCCCTCGGAGAGCCACGACCTCAACAACCATTCATATTAATCAGCTTCAGACCCTAATGACCTGATAAAGCTCCTGAAAGGACCCTAAAGTTTACTAAGCCCCCTTGATAAGAATTGGAGGAAAATGTAGCATGCGGTAATGACTACTTTGCGCATTCTTTCGCAGCAAAAGCGCAGAGCGCTTTGCTCTTTGTGCCCTTCATTACGGCACATTTAATCGCAATGAGAAATAATGAAGGAAGCATTTGTTCGACAGGCTAAGCTAATAAAAATGGATTGAGTTGGCAGGAGTTAGCATGAAAGGAAAACAAGAAAGAACAAGAAACAGAGAGAGAGGAAGAGAGAGAATGCTTGTTGCTTGAAAAACTTGTCTCACAGATTTTAACTTTGTCTGTAACCTTAAAACTGCTTTCACCTGCACAAATGAGGGACTTTTAAATACCTTCATCTATTTTTCTTGTCCAGAAAGAACCTACAGTACAAGGATTCTTTGAAGCTGCCTTCTATAAAATATTTCACCCATTCAAAGCATGAAAAAACTTGATGATGAATATTTTTGTGCTGTGGTGAAGGACATAAATCTTTTCAAGATCACTGTTTGCCATTAATCCACTTTGGCTACATTATTGTGAACATATTGTAGTCATGGCTATGGTAGTGCTCCAACAAAATCTGTCAGATTGTTAATTAAGTATTGTAGAGAAAAAATCCATAATGTGACATTTTCAATGGACCAAACTTTTTGTGAAGGAAATAAACGGCAAAGCAAAACCTCGAAGGATTATGCAGTGATTCTTTTTTTTAAATAGTTAATTTCTGTATAAACCCAATGACAAATTGTGCAGGAGAAGCTTTAATCAGGCTGTTAATTGTTTTAAAAAATCATCTGGCTAACGTTTTTGAATGTTGCACATTTATTAATTCATATTTTGAAATATGTCTAACTTTCAATGAACAACAAACAAACAAAAAACTTTTGGGGATGTAGATGTGCCAGTCACATTCTTGGTTTGAGATTGCGGAACCGTTTAGAGTAGATTATCTGAATGTAGTAAGGGGTAAAGCATTTCCATGTCACAAATTTGAGTACGCTCCGAGCATTGGGACCCATAAAATATTAAACGCTGTTTGCGATCTCAGAGTCAAGTCTGGCCAACAAACCTTCACACGCAATGTTGAGAAAATGAGGTCAATGTGACCATCATTAGAATCTTAAGGTCAGTGTTTTGCTATATCAGTATGGAAGACTTCCTTTTGCAGACTTATATCTTCTTTTTCACTTTGCCACAGATTGTTAAATGTCTTTAAATATAATGACACTTTTATCACGTTTTTCATCATCTATGAATTAGTGCCCTTCATTTTTTTGTCAGTATGAGTTGTCTAGTATTTGTCTTGCAGACATAGGAGTGTATACGCGGCCATTTTCAAACTTGCTTCCATTTTGTGTTGTGAACGGAACAGCAGCAGATTTCGGAGTAGGTTCCCTTTTTTGTTGCCTTTTCTTTTTTAGCACTTTTATGCCTTTTTTAATGTGTTGTAACTGATTTCCTTTCAAACTCTGTTTCGTTTACATCTTGCAGTCAGTCAGTGCAGAAGAATAACAGTTTATTGATTTCTAGCAGTTTCAGTGTCAATCCCATTCCAAGCAAGTAAAGTAATCCTAAAACATTCGAGTTATACAACACAACCCTAAATTTACTCATTTGATTTACACCACAGAAGCACAGACATAATAAACCAGACTCATGCGACGGCAGCACAACCATGTCCTCTGTACGCTGGTGCTCTGGCACTAGTATCACTGGTAGGGGGGACATGCTGGCAGACGGTGGAGTCATAGAGGCATCCACTCCTCTTTTATGTATCTGCTGCGGCCAGGCCTCAGTTATTCTTGTGCATAATTGATGGAAAAGTTAGAATAGCAGAAGTAATGCGATGAGAGGGTGCAGCGAAGCGGCAAGGCGGACAAGCGCACTGCTGGCAGCCGGGAGTGGGATCGCGTGCGTGGGGCAGCAAACATTGCAGGGGATGAGAGGGCAGCTGGAGTAACAGGTCATCTCAAAGAAGCAGGACAAAGTGTCAGCCGCTAGTCAATCAAGCACTTCCTATTCTGAGAGTGACCTTCTGGCTAGCAAACACACGAAAGATATATGCCGGTCAAACTGGGAGCAGTTTGCCCAGTTGATGTGACCAAAAACGTTAATTTTTCTTAATGCACTGCTTGTTCATTTGATTTGTAATGAAACCAGTATGCCATTTTGATTATGCATATGGGCGTATGCCATTGTTTTGAATCCTTTGAACTCCCATGTGATTCAGTGAAACTGCAGGCATGCTCATCCAGCTCCAGTGACAAGTTGTGTGTCACACCTTGAGCAGTCACTACAAAGAGGTGCTAATGGGTGAACAGCCCTACTTTGTCTAATAGACAATGAGCCGCTAACCAGTATCATCCTGTTTCAAAGCAGCCTCGCGACAATTCAGGGTCAGGGAGTCTGCAGGAAATGAAGGTATCTTCCCCTCAGGCTCTCTTTGAATCACTGTACAGCACTTGTTAGTGAAACTAATCATCATTGGTCCTCCCAATTTGATCACCCTGACTGTAAGATCTGACATAAAGCAAAACATTAAAACTGGGACAGGCGAAAACTGGAAGTGTGACATTTTAATAGGCTGAGTAAGAAACCTTACATTCCTGTTTCAGTATGTACTGGAATATATACCAAAAATAAGGATTTAAAAAACAAAACAAAAAAAAAACCAGGAATAAGGATGTGGTCAGTGATCAAAAAGAAGCTGTTTTTTTTTTCTCTGTCAGCGTTGCTGCCTTTTTTGGTTTGCCAACATTTTGAAGCATGAAGTGAGGGGAATAATCCTAAATGTGATTAAAAACATGAGTAAATGAACAGATAAATCTTTTCTTTTTAGGATTAGGATGGGAGCTTTTGTTGGTTTTAGATCTGTTGTGCTTTTTATTATGATTTTTGAATGGATATTTTTATGACTACACAAGTTAANAAAAAAAAAAAAAAAAACTTAATAATTCACTGTAATTTTACATTTATTTTTACATGAGCCATATTTATGAATATATTTCTATATTTCTAGTTATATATCTAGTTGTTTTAGCATTTAAATGTGCTTTAAAAACACCTTGTTTATTACATATAGTGTTTTTGTAAAAAACGTTTTCGCTTTGAAAGATGCAAATTCTAATAAATATACATTTTATATCTATATGTCGTTTCCCAAAAGCAATTGTTCAAAATGATATTTCCTGATATACAATGAACTAAAAACTGTATGTTCCACAGCCAATCATCCATTAAATTAATAACTCTGCATTCACAGGCTTCATTAGAAATCGTATCTCAAAAAAAAAAAAACGATAGCTTTTTCAGGAGAAATTTTGCGCAACCACAAGGCATGTACAGAAATACGATCCCATTGTAACTCAAAGCAAACCATCTGTCTTGGACATAAATATTATTGCGATGCCATAAAGGCTTCCGATGGAAACATAAGCACTAAATGTGCTCAGGAAACAAATAAACCATTTTTATGGCTGTACCTACGGCCCTCTGGGCATTTCTGCTTCCCTGAAAAGACACAAAGAAAATCCTTCAAATCATCACCTTCTAATGTTCTCAAACCTGAACACAGTAATTTGCAGCAATTTACTGTTTTAATGATTACAGGATTACATTAATTACTCAAAATAAATGCAATGTTATTGATATTTAGTGTTTTATTTTTCATACATATTGTAGATTTACTGTAGGTTTTTGATGAGGGTTTTATGTGCCAAGTATTGTTCATTTGATTTTAAAATTTAATGAAAGTGTGATAAAATTTATGATACCTTCAATCCAGCCTTTCATGAACAGATTAATATTGTATGATTAAAAATGGCAATTTTTCTTCTTTTTGGAAATGATTTTTTTTTTACTTAAAATATTAACATCAGAAAGATTTAGTTGTTTTGTTGACCAGATGAGAATTTGATTTAAAAAGAAAGTCTTAGTATCCTGTGACTATTGGTGTGGATGTGATATGGATGGATGAGGGAGTTCAGCTGGTCAGGTCTAGACACGCAATGCTCATGGGATGTTCAAGTGCTATTGCCAGTCACAGATTTTCCATATTGCTTGCATCTGAATTTTTTTTAACCCTTTAAATTCACATAAATATAATTCAGTTATTTTTCATGCATTCTATTATACCATAAAATACACACCAATTTGTCTTTTGACTTTATAATTTTTAATTATTTAATTTTTTTGTCAATTTGATTCTTTATAATTTGCAACCATAATTTACAGCACGCTACTACATGTTATAATGTGCCTGTTTACTACTGAAAAACTGGGGCATGGAACAAAGCAATCGAGGGGAGTGGTTTCTAGAACCCACCAATTGAAACATCAGTGAGGCTCTGCAGATCTGGGGAAGCCAATAAGGTTTTGATGGGTTGAGTATCTCGGGCAGATTAGCGTAGTAGAGTAACTTGGGGTGGCCTGAATGAACGCAGAAAATGTTCATTCTTATCAGCCTCGAGTTCACTTTAGGTTCAGGTGATTTTGCATGGCAAGTTCACTTAACGATCGATCACGCTTAAAAGCATGCCATTGTATTTCATAAGTGGGGAGAACTGCCACTAGTGTCGAATTTACAACATTTAATTGTTGGCCTGGCACTGGTCCCTGCCAGCAGAGAGTGATTCATAAGTTATGTTCTCAAATTATCGTTCGTATAATTTAAATGCACTTCGGGACACCTGAAGTTTGCTTGAAGAGATCTGGTGTGAAAGTGAGAAGGTTATGGGATGCATGGGCCCCCTTAGCTGCTCCCCTCTCCCTTCTTTTTCTCCGTCGCCAGTTGTCTGCCACGTCCATAGACTCTGTCTTAAGGGCTGATATCAGATACGGTGGGGATGAAATGGCTTACGCTGGGCTGTAGCCTGGGCTCAACCGAGTTCTCACCCTTTTTTATTGTCTGCCTTAACTCTGATGTCATTTCCATCACCTCTGGCGACCCTGTCGAACTGATAATATCTTTTGCCGGCAAGTCCCTTGTAGGAATAATCCCGATATGCATACCAGCCTTTGAAAGCAAGGAATATGTGTTATATGGGTGTTAGGATACGAGCACACAGACGCTCTCAATTGTAGCTTTCCCAATGGGGGAATGAATCCCTGTTTGCCTCTGTCTCTTGCCTTATGTCTTATAATGACTTTGTGTTTTCTCTTTTCTCCGTTTGATTATTTTATTTATCTCCTCACTCCCTGCCCGGGTGCGATATCGCATGGTGGCCATTGAATTCGCCATATGGAGCCGGTACGGCGCAGCCTATTGAACAAATCACTCAGTCCAGATGCTTTTCAGATGATTGTGTCGCACCGTGCGATTTTAATGTGAATCTCCCAGACAGACACACTAATTTCATTTGGAGCGCGCAGGATGAAGACGTGCTGTTGAAAACAGACCCCGATTGCCGTCGTGCTTATCTGTAACAGCACGTCCTGTCACATTTGCACCCTTTTAAATCTGACATCCTGGATGTTGGGTTTTTTACTTGTGGTGTGAACATTATTTAATGATGCTGAAATGTGATAATTTGTACAAAAAGGCAGTTCATAATGTTATCGCGTCACATTGAAAGGCAAAATGAGAATGTTACATTTACTGGCTCATTTTTCACAGCCCTTTTGTCGTGGTCCAGAATTACGTTCAATTAAGGCAGAATTGTTGAAGCCAGTGTGGGAGTTCAGTGGGTTTAATTGTTTCTGGTTTTCTCACTGAGACAATGAAAATTGCGATTGTGAGGCCAAATAAAAAGGTTTATACTGACCTCATGGCACGTAGTTTGATGTCAAAGCCAGAAAGGTCATAACCACATGGCTGCAGCTTCCATCGCTCTCTCGACTTCGGTCCATTAGCGCCTCCAGCCAATGGGGTTCCAGCCAGAGCTAATCACCACTCTGAGATGTTTATGATGCATTTAGGATGTTTTATCTCTTAAATAAAAGTGTTTGATAAGTGTTTGAAAAGACAGCCAAGGGTAATCACTCAGGCCATTTCACAGACTCTCACGCTTTAGAAGTAAGTCCTGCTGTAAAGATCAAAGTCACCTCCAAGTTTTTTCGTTCTTAAACATCTGCTAAATTATGATTCACAGAAAAAAAGAGAGAAATTTGGATTTGCTCAGATTTGGTCCTCTAAATGTCCTCTCCAAATCTGGCAATTGCACATTTGGTCAGATTGTAAAATAGTGTTTTTGTTCGTTTTGCGAGTGTCTGTGTGTTTGTGTTCAGTCATTTAGGTCATTATTCAGCCCTGTTGGGTTGTGGCTGCACTCAAATAACCCTTGATGGCACAGAGATTTGCTGTGTCAAGGATAAATAAGTTTAGTTGACTGTTCAGGACTCTCTGAGGGCAAAACAAAATGTACATATACCTCAAGACAATAATCTCTTTCAGCCGAAGTACCAGATTTACTAACATAAAATTGATCTAATTATTCATCTAGCTATCTTTATATTTTTTATCATGTAGACTGAAAATGCAGACACAATTATCACTTTCTTTCATAAACAATTACAAAGAAACAGCAAGTAACACATTGAATTAAATGTGCCATTTTAAATAAAAAACTGAAATAGTATTTTCTTGTGAAACATATTCCAATAATCTTTGTTTTATTTACACATTTTACAGTGTGTTTGTAACAGAAAGAAAATCTTTGTTGTTGTTTTTTATTTCTTTTCTTAATGCCAGTGATGGCTGAGACAGAGGTACCACAGTTTTAATGTAGTGGAAATAACTGTTGTAAATATGGTATTTTGGCAGAACAGATAATTAATAAAATTTAAATAAAAATCTAAGTTAAAATGGAATTTCTATTCTTTTAGAAGAAAATCAAATTTGAATAGAATATATAAAATGAATGTATAGAAATCAATAGTGGCTTTTAATGAAATAAGTGCCCATTAGGGTGGGGAAAACCAATTGAATAGTACCTGGAAATGTTGTCCACACCAAGATTGATGGGCCTGACGCATATCAAGTTCAAACCAACACCATGAATCATTTTAATTCCGAATCAAATGTGTAATCACAGCAACAACCTCTGTGGTTTTCTGTGTTCAAAATAAACTAGTGGAAATTTCACACAGAGCAGGCTGGAGCTGAAGAAGGCTGCATTCAACAGAAGGCTTCCCAGAATTCTCCAATTAGGGCGATGATATAATTACACTGAGGAGCCCACTTTCTTTTAGGTGTTAATTGAATTGGTGTGTTTGCCAAAAAATACTCCCATTCTAGCGGAGAGAAAGAGAAACTGCTCAGGCACATTCCTGCGTTAAGCCCAGGGGCGTTTTTACAGGGCGTGAGGACGGTGTTTTCAGAGAAAATATGCGAAAGCTCTGGTATCTGTGCTGGTATTTGAATCATATGTTGTGCTCTCCCAGGGCCTGTCAGATAAGCAACCTGTGACCTGCCGCAAACATTAGGTATAAATAGCACTTAAGAAAACAAGATTTGATTTAAAGGGCGTGTGGTCTTGCGCTATTGATTTTCTCCGCTAACTGTACACTTAAATGAGAAAGGATACATCTGTAAATTGTAGTGAATGGTTAAACCTCAATATGTATTATATATGTACATAATATATAATCTTATACATTATTACATATATCAATATTTTCTGGGAAATATATAATAAAAAATATATAAAAAATAATTCTGTAATATAAAATAAAAAAAGATCAACCAAACCCATTAGATGAAAAGCTTGAATAGATGTTACAAAATCACTCACAAAAGTGGTACTTAAAGCTTGAATTGCTTAGATGGTTGAAAAAGTAATTTTTACTCAGAGTCAAGGGGCATAATTAATTTAGTTAACTTTTTTTATCTACTTTTTATAGTTAATTACAAAATGAAAGGTTTTATTGAGAATTTTATTAATGGATTTTTTTTTTTTTTAAGTCACTGGAAAAAAATTTTAATTTCTGTCAAATACTAGTTTGAAATCTTGAGTAATTTCTTTTAAAAGTGCTGTAAGAGCTTGATTTAATGTTTATTGTACTTTTAGCTGTCTTGACATTTTTTGGTGCTGACTAGGCCTGTCACAGTCACGAATTTTGTGCTGACGATTAATTGTCAGACTAATAATTAACGATTTAATTTGGTTTTGTTCATGTCACTTACAGTGTAAGTCTAAGGTTTCCTTTTTTTTAAACATATATTTTATTAAAGGAAGAACAGTGACATATTACATACAGATAAAATGAACAATGTTCCTTTTGATTTTACAGTTTCCCCCTTACACGCAACCCACCCCAGAACAGTTATTTAGAAAAAGAAAAAAAAATGTTTAATAAACAATAAAATAAATTGGAAAAGCATTGGAAAAACAGAATCTCAAACATCGAGGAAATTGACATGGTTGTTAGCCCATTGTGTCTGATTTATTTATTTGTTCGAACATGCAAAGGCGATGTTTCCTTTTTTTTACTTGGAATTATATACAATATAATAATAAAAAATGTAATAATATAGTCTCATATGATTCACTTTAATGCTATGAAAATGAATAATATTTATACAATTATGCATAATATAATATATAACAAGCCTTAATTTCGTATAAAAACCTTTACTTTATAACATTATTTTTTTATATATATTCTTCATTCTTTATTCCCTGCCAGATTATAATTCCCTTGCTTCTCCCTATCATTGTTGATAGCATTTCTTTAAGTGCTTAAATTCCCTTGTTTGAATGGCAAAATGTAACTGAAATTTAAACTGCACAATTATTGCTGTTATCTCAAATCATTGCGATTAAATGAAATAATCATGATCAATATGATTAATCAATAGTCATGACAGGCCAAGTGCCGTAAAAAGTTTTTTTTTTTTAATCACAGAAAATTTCACAGTTTACTTGACAATATGTGCATAATTATAAAATACCACTTACTGGCTGTTTAACGTAACAGAATTTTGTAGCTAGCATAAAGCCGCAGTCTCTCTAGAGAGTTTTGGTTCAGTGACTGAGACCATAATCGTGCCTGCCTTGTTTAGCTCTTAACTGAGGACTATTTCTTACTAAATTCTGTTTGGTTATGTCTGAGCGCGTTCGTTTCCAATTGAAATAGATGGTCTCTGGAAGCAGATGAAAGAACTGTTGAACAAAATCTTTGTAAATGAGAAGAGACAAGTAGCGCGTTGGTCCACGCGGTGTGCGGAGCAAGGTGTCTAATTGTGTCTGACACCTCTCTCATTGGCACAAGTAGGAGGTTTCAACACATCAGCGGGATCTAAGCAGGAGCCGAACTCTCACATGACTTGGAGAGAAGCCTATTGTTCGGGTTATATTCTTGATGATGTTATACTGTACATACTAGGTTTTGGATTGATGTCAACAGCTGGTAATTTAGGACTTCCATTAGTTGCGTAAATAACTATTGCAGTGCACCGTTTGCATTGTTTGATGGACGCAAATGTGAGTCAAAGTGATTGGAATCTCAGGCCAGAATGGCGGCTCCTCCTAGTGTGTGTTTGTGTGTGTGTCTTTTCCGACTGAGCAAGCAGCGCAGGCTGTTTCTCACAGATGGAGGAAACTACACACCGAGAGTGTGACTATCAGCACCATCACAGGGACTTTTCCTCTCTTCATGGCGTGCTCCTTCTCACCCTAGCCACTGAGGGGGCCACAGCAAATCAAACGTCCCATGAAAGCTGAGTCGAAGGTTATCTGGTGGTGTAGACACATGATAGTTGGCAACCTGTCTTTTAAAGCTGCCTCTTTGAAATTCACAGTCAGCATTAATCATTCGTTCCTATCTATTTGTTCAGTTTATCTACGGATCTACAGTTTTGACTAACAGACATAAAGGACTAAAAGACTTAAAAGTTTCAATCTGTGTACTTCTTGGCAAGTTTGGGCAAAGTACAGAATTGAAGAATTGGCCCTCTTTCAGTTTATGAGTGTGAATTTGCATTGAATTGGCCACATTTCACAGGAAGTTCTATCTATCTATCTATCTATCTATCTATCTATCTATCTATCTATCTATCTATCTATCTATCTATCTATCTATCTATCTATCTATCTATCTATCTGTCTATCTGTCTGTCTGTCTGTCTGTCTGTCTGTCATCAGCTCCGTACAGCTTGGTACGGTTCGCTTAAATAGTTCCACCTCAGTTGAGGTTCCAAGCAAGCCGTACAGATACTAAATTGTGATGTGTAAACACTGCAGATCACTGATTGGTCAGAGAGAATCATCACTACCAGCGTCATTGGATTTGAAACAAGACACCAAACCCGCTAGATTTAAATAGTCAGTAACAGTCACCGCAGTATCATTTGTTTGCTTTTTTAAACGACCGTCGCACGAAACTTGAAAAAGAAATGGCTGTATCGTGGTCAGTAGACGAGGTGCAGATGTTCCTCTCATTGGTAGCCGAGGAGCGGATCCACGGCAGTAGAGGCGGTGCAAATATAACGATCAGTCTATAATCCCACCCACTTTGAAGCGGTACTAAACTGATGTGGAAAAGCAAACCGAAAGTAAAGCAACCCGAGCCGTGCCGAGTCGTACCACGCATCTATCTGTAATTCTACTTCTTTCCTACAATTAAATTCCAATTGCAACTTTGCATCCTGTTTGCTGCTGCAATTCAATATTGCACAATAGAGCCACAAGAGTATTTGCACAATCATGTATACCCAACTAATTGTATGTGCCTAAAAAGACCATTGTTGGTGACGACCTGTCCAGAAAAACAGTGGGTGGCATGCAAGTACTTAGAGGGCAACCGGTGTGACCATTTAGCTTTGTACTTTTGACACTGTAATAATTTACCCACATCCGGCCTCCATCAACAAAATGATCCATACTGACCCCATACAGGCCCTAAAACCACAAAGAGCTGTCTAGCACAGCACAGTCCACTCACCAAGACATTTATCCCTGATCAGAACCAGACCATTGCAGCTATGACGAGAGAAGATATTGCCTCTTTCCCTCAGCAGAATTTTCTGGGAATGAGAGCGGTGTACAGGCTCTGGTCTGCTGGGCGCAGGCTGATTGAGCTATGCAGCCCAGGCTTCAGTTGTGGCTGCAGATTGTCTGCTGGATGTGCATATAACGATGGTGATTAACACGGCCTGTCATGGTGCCATGACGTTGCATGGACAGGGAGCTTCTTTTATGGCGCTGTATTTTGCTGAGTGAATCAGGTTATAAAACTGTCTCTGCTAAAGAGCCCTGCTCTCAGATCTCTTTGCAGACTCTCTTTTATGTATGTTGCCCTCTTGGCCACATGTGTTTAAATGGTGTCTATTTTACTTAAGTCAAACGCTCTGCTACTGAAATGAGCATGATTGAAGGATAGATAGAGGGCGACTAATTACACGGACATATTTATTGTTATCAAGGCTGTCAAATTAGTTAGGTTTAACAGTGTACATTTTAAAATTTTATAAATGCAGTTATTCATTTTGACATTATAAAAGATTTATTTTGTTTCATGTAATTATTTTTTTATTTTTTAGATCTGATTGCAGTGGAGTGGAGCTGCACCTCTCATTCACATATACATGATACACATAATACCAGTAGAACATTTATCATTATATGATGAAATAAATTAGGTTTTATTTAATTTATTTATCATTATTTATAGTTAAAACCTAGAACATTTAAGTAATTTGCTTTTTTAAATGGAGAAATTGTATTATTGAATTATGGCAGGTTTGCATTGAGTTTCAAGTTTGCAAATATTGCTGATTTGCTGATTTAACTAAGTGCTACATAAATTACATACATAAAAATAAAATTATACAATAAAGAAACCATAATTTATATAAAGTCCCCCTGTAGTCAATAATTTTATCCCTTAAAACTCATCTTTGATCACCAAAACGACATATTTAAAAGTTTTTTTTCTGTAAAAAAAATTCTTCATGCCTTAAAATAGTTTGAATGAAACTCCACAACCTTTCTTCTTTTAGTATATGCGGATCTTTGAATATGCTAATTAGCCCCACCTCCACTCACTCTCACGAGCTCAGAGATCCACTTGGTCAACATACTGAGTTAACCACTGCACAATGATATAGTTTTTTACAATGTTGGACACATAGCGGTAATTAATTTGATTATCTTTTTGCTTGACTACTTTGTCAAACAGCTAATAATGTATTGCTAATGTTACACAAACCATGTTACCGTTCGCCATCTTTGAGTCAGACAGCTGCCTTCTAAAAATCAGTATCCTCACAAACGCTTTTAACAAATCAGAACGTCAGTGGAAAAAGGCATATAGTTCTTCATAACATCCTAATATACATCATACACCCGCCATATTGCTAAATCTACCCAATTTTTCATATCAGCAGAAAAATATACTGAGATAACTTGGCTTCTCCGCTTCAGAGCGGTCAGTTAATGATATGTTAAAGCCCGCCAGCACTTTGACGTGATTGGTTACAAGGTAGTTTGTGATGTAAGAAAGACCAGCGATTTCAAACCGCGCTTTTGAAACTGTCTTTAGATCACTGCAGTTTCAAAGAGAAAATACTCAGCAATGGTGCTGACTTATGAATTTGCACATGGTTTGTCTTAAAGCATATTAAAAACACCACATAGACATATAAACAACATTAAAAACTTGATTTTCACCACAAGGGGACTTTAATGCTTACCCTGACAGCAACATAGTGTCGGCACAGATCCGGCCCACATCTGGTCCGCGTATGAACCACATGTACCAGATGAGGGCCAGATCCGGGCCAGACTATGTTGCTATCTGGGTACTCTTCTACACCTGAGTCAACAGCCAATCAGATTCCTCCTCACTCTAGGCCTTGAAACAATGCTATATTGAAACATTTTGAGTTGAGCTTAAATCAGGGAGTGTTGAATAGAGTAGTGCATGACCTCATATATAGAAATACTGTCAGTCAGCCTGTGGATCCTCTTAAATGCACAGCTTGTTTCAAACGGACAGGAAATATTCTTAGACTCAGTGGAAAAAGGGACTTCAGGGCGAGCGTGAATCACAAAATAAGCATGATCACCGAACACATGTCTATTCACAGAGCTGTTGTCATGGTCACTGTAAACATGGTAACATATTTGTTGAACTGTGGCGAGGCACTGTTTTGACAGACTCTTTTTCGTTAGGCCTTTCCATTCGTTTTACTGATCCTGGCCGCTGACTTTAACCTTTAAAAGTTCCCCTTAAACATAACTCACCCGAATAAGCTTTACCACAAGCTGAGTGACACGCTAAATGGACGTCTCTGTGTTCATTGTGCGTGAGCATTCGATCCCAGATTTCCTGTGGGAATTACACAAACATTTTACAACAAAAAGGATAAAATTCCTCTCGCTCTAAAAAATGGGTTGGTGTGCATGCCATTGTGGTCTTGGTGAGTATTGTGAGCCGGCCGGTTTCTTTCTTTACATTTCATGCTGAATGTAGTGAAACGCCTATTAAACCTTGAGGTGCCCACAACATGAAAGGCCTCATTGTGACACCAAAGAAATCCTTGTGACACCTAATCAGAAAATAAAGAGAAGAAAAAACCCTGGCACCTCAAACCAATCTCCACGGGTTATCTTGAGCGAGCGTGACCTTTGTGACATTGATAGGATTTCACACACACAGAAACACAGCAATACTGACCTAAGCAGACGCACACACGCGCTCACATCCACACAGACGCCTTTCATATGTCTGCGCCTCTGTGGTTTTGTATGTGTGGGACTGAGCTCTTTGAAGCTGTGTGGATCATCAGGGCAGACGTCTCCGTGGTGATGTGCTCTCCTGGCTGTTTCTGGAAATAAAGCTCCGAAATGACCTCAGGATTGGGGCTCCACCAGAAAAAATAAACTTAAAAACATTTTATAATATTTTATACAGCATGTAACCCACTGAAAAGCATCTATTTCGTGTTTGATGGCTACTGTGCTTAATAAAATTTGATGGGGCATTAAAAGTATTGCATGCCGGTTATTAATGTTTTGCTGCTCTGCCATTGGCTGGATGGTGCTGGAATCAGCCTGGATTTTTCCCAGCCATTCAATCCAACTGACATTAGCCTCTAAAGCGAGGCCAAACATGTGCTTTCCCTTAACGCTGGCCTGAAGATAACCTCCTGCGCCTCGCACTCAGACGGTCCTATTTTTCCACATGCTGTAAATAAAATAAACATTTCTTTCTCTTTTAAATGTACAGATATGGCGTTTCTGTGTGCGTGCATGGTCAGATGAATGAGGTGTGTCCATCCTCAGCTTTAAATCTGTCAGAACTGAAAGCGTTTAGAGGAAGTCTGCATAAGCTGGTCACAGTAATTCAACCCTCACCTCATCATCAGCACAGGTGGAGTTCGGTGCAAACCTCAGCCCTATTGGACCCCCATTTCACTCCCACACAAAAATAAGGCCAACTATCTCTTCTTTAGAGCCAATGAAATGGTGTGATGTCACAGTAATGTGTTACGGGATAGGAAGGGATAGTTAATCCAAAAAGTATGACATAAATCTGTCATTTACTCACCCTCATGTAGTACTAAACCTGTATGACTGACTTTCTTCTGTGGAACACTCTTTTGAAGAATGTTTTACTGTTTTTTTTTTTTTTCCAAACAATCTTAAAAATAAAGGTTCCAAAAGGGGATTTGGCAGAGATGCCAAAGTAGAAACATTTAAAGAACATTTTTCAGTGAACAGTTCTTAAAAGAAAGATTTTTTCCTAGTGTGAAGAACATTTTAATAATCCAAAAAACCTTTTGTGCAACTGAAAGGTTCATTGGTTGTTAAGGCTGTGACACACCAAGCCAACGTCAAAGAACTAGCGACGATGAAAGCCTACTGTGTTGTTGCCTTGCACTGGCTGCGTCTGGACCAAAAAGCTGCACTTGAACAAACCACAAAGACTACAGCTGACTGGCAACTATCATGTGCATTCTGCGCCTGTGTGTAAGGAAATAACAGCTATATCAGCACATATCAATAAAAGGGAAACCGAAACTAGGACTGCAGATAAAAACCGAAGCAAGCTTTAGCGCTTACTTACCATTTTGAATATCAATCATGCTGATCACTTTCTTAATTCCAGGTGACTCATGTTTTTATGAAAATATTTGCATATAAGAATATTTAGATAAGATGCCGTAAAATTAGAGCAGCCTTCTGTTTGTCCAGTCTTCACTTCTTTGCTTGCTATCATTACTCTCTTTTTTTATTCTCATGCACTGACTCATTGGCTAAACTGAACAGCCAATCAGAGTGATCTCTCTCAATGATGCCGATTCAGCATGCTGACTAGAGCACACCTCAAAAACTACCCTGACAGTTGCTCACCAATGGCCTGATGTTGGCCAGCTTGGTGAATCTCAGGCCTTAAAGGTTCCTTGTGGAACCATAGGTAAATAATGAAAAGTCGGCAGGGTCCAAAACAACACGCACACAAATTATTTTATATCGTCTTTATTATGATACAAACAGAAAATACAGGAAATGTGTACACAAAATGTAAAAAAAAAACCTGTGGACCTCCTGGACATCTTCTATTTTCTCAAAGAAGAAAATCTGAGAAACTGAAAAATCATATTTTGAAAGTTTTCTTCCTTCCAGTCCTTTTCCATCCCATTTAGGTTTAAGAGAGCTAGGTTCTAAGTGTAAGGGGAGGTCACTAAATACTTGCTACTTTAGCCTATAGAAGTCGTTTTTTTACCTGTTTTTTAATACTGAATAAAAATTTCCTGTATTTTCTGGTTATATTCTAATAAAGAGACTTAGAAATAATTATATATGGTCGTTATACTATTGCTAAAACAATATCTAATGGTGTCCTAATACCTTAATGTTTCCCAGAAAAGTAGACAGACATACATACAGGTTTGAAATGGCATGAGGGTGAGTAAATGATGACAGAATTACAATTTTTGGGTGAACACTCCAAAAGTGAATTCAGCTGTTTTTAAATCGCCTTGCACACCTGTGTGTACTGAAACCCTGCGGATAACAGCCATACTATATAATCCAAAACACCTGGATGGATTTGTGTTGAAGTAAAACATGTGGGTTATCACAATCATGTGCCCTGCTGGCAAAGCAGGCACTGTTTTTATGCATCAGAGGGATCCCATATGGATCAGTAGTTCAGTAGTTTCGAATTGAACCTGATGCAGTGTCATGCCGAGCTGTCCGGCTCTCATTATCACTTGAGAAGTGATGTCACAGGAAACCGGGCTGTCTGACACTTTGACCTTTCCTCTATTGAAATCTACCGGGTCTCAAATGTCACTCATCATAACATGACAATTGAGAGTATCGTCCTCCAGCACTTGCAGTATGAATGTCAGACACACCGTCTTACCACTCGCGATTCTGTCGAGAGAAGAAAGACTAAGCCTTTGCTCTCGATCAAAAAAAGAAAGGATCAGGTACATGGTTGTGGTTCTGACTACTTATTGTTCCCTTGATCCTTTTGAACAGACAGTTGTTCTCATGCCAGCCTTGTGGGTAGATAATTAGTATGTACAACACATCACCTGTTCCTTCAAGAAATTCCAGGACTCTTTTTAGTTTTATTTTGCGCTATTGTCCGCAGTGTGAGAACTTTGGTTCAGCCATGGCATCGCAGTCATTATCAGCATTCCTGTCCATTTATGTCTCTGTATCTTATTTACGTGCTATATCTGCTTCTGAAAGCCCTCTGAGTTCTAATTTACAGCTTGATGGCATCGGGATCAGATGGCTGAGGCCTTTGCCAGCATTGCCTTAGGTGAGGGGCAGAGCCTAGCGCTGATGCACAGAAACTGGATGAACCAGGATGCTCGCTGGCTCTCTTGAGTCATGTGGTGTCATTTATGTTCCAGCAAAAGCCTGTGGGAGCCGTGCCTCGATAGGATCAGCACTGTGGCTTTGTGTTTTGTTTGTGTCGGAGTGTGTGTCTGTGCTCCCACGCTCATTTTGCAATTCAGACATCCATAATAATCCCATAAAGACGATTTAAATGCATTGTGTAGCTTAACTATTGTTGTCTGGATGAGAAGAAAGCCCCATATCCTCTGTGATGCCCCATATGTTTTTGATGAAAGCGCTGTGTCTACGGTTATCTGCTCATAACTGTGGAGAATACAACCCCTTTGCTTCCCCCTACCATTACTGCAAAGCACCTGGATCAGATGGCTCCTTGTTATCGTAGATCTGTGCAGTACTCTCAAATAAACTTGTACATCACAGAGATGTGCTTTAAAAACCTTGAACATTGCCAGAGAAGTTCGACTTGAGACTTTCATTTAGAAAACTGGGCAGAATGAGGGCAAATAAGGACGGAGGATGTACTACACAGTGAGAAGAAAAAAGAAAGGGAGTGTTTTTCACCAGTGAAACCATTTGGGTTTTACAAAAGTTTTATTTCCTCACTCAGGCACGTCGTTGCAGATTCGTTGGTGTGTGATTTATTAGTGGTGTAGATCTCTCTTACAATGGGAAATTGCCTTTGAGCTACTTGTCCAACAGCACTGTAACTTGTAACACCTCCTCATCATACACACATGACCATGTTTTTCTCACCTCCACCACCTTAGTCTGCATATTTGAAGGGTTCATCATGGAAAACTGCACTGGGACTTTATGAATCACTGAAAACAACCTATTTGGTCATCAGCAAAATATGTGAGTGGTACAGAGTGGAAACAAGGCAAGGAATAGGGG
>RJVU01035392.1:7363803-7375937 GCA_003731715.1 Anabarilius grahami
TACATTAACACCAAACAATATTTTTTACAGCATTTATTAATCTTGGTTAATGTTACTTTCTACATATTTCTACATAAATATATAGTACATAACATAACTGCTTTATTATGAACTAGCCATTAAAAAATGTAATTTAATGTATAAAATTATTGTTGTTATAAATATAAAGTTGAATCAACCTGTAAAATGTATTTTGTTTTTTTGTAATGAATTAACCAACAACCTTATTGTAACAAATAACTTTTTTCAATCAAAAATTTGCCTTGCTTTCCAGTAAAAAATTTCAAATATTTTTTAAATAAGATAAATTTATTTTAGAAGCATATTTACTCAAGAAAAAATAGCATCGATTATTTTTGTACCCAATTGGCAGAATGTTTTTTAAGTATAAATGTAACAAAATTTTGTGAGGTGTATGGTTAAAACAAGAAACAACAATTTACCAATTGGGTTAGACAAATAAGCTTAATTTAATATATATTATTTGAAAACAAGTCTTAATACCTTACACAGCTATACTGAAGTAAGTTTGTCTTGTTTGAAGAATGTTTAGACATTTTCACTGGACAACGGCAAAAATATTTGAATTAAGAATAAGATTTTTTGTGCGCCACCATTTACGCTCTGTCACTCACAGTGGATTAGCCCATTTTATCCCTCACAGGTTGAAGTTTCCCCTGTTTAGCAAAGCAGCACTAAAACATGTTTGCCGTTAGACAACATCTGCACCATGTTAGCTACGTTCAGTAAAAACATGTGGAAGCCCTGTAATAAATAAGCAGCCTATGCCCGCACGCTAACAAGCCCAAGCCCAACAACATGCATTAGCTATGCCACGCTCTCTCTGAAAGAATGCCGTGCGTCGGGACACCAACCGGCCGCAGAGAAGCGGGAAGCAGATGTGTGCCTGCCGGAGGCTCATCTGGCTCCCCTCTCTGAACCTGCGTGATGTGGGAGTTATTGATGGGTAGCCACCGTGCGCCAGCAAGCGGTGTGGTCATTATCGAGGTACTGGTGAGAAAGGAAGAGAGATAGAAACAGTGGGAGGTTAAATGTGGGAGTGTGTGGGAGAAAAAAAACAATCTTTCAGGACTCATTCATCAAATAGGTCCACTGAACTCCCCTCTGGACATGATTTTTTGAACAGACTGAGAGAGGGTGTGTGAATAAGAATCATGGGTACATGGCATACAGTCTATGTCCATCAGTCCTCACCTCTCAAGGGATAAGTCCCAAACAGATATTCCTGACATAGTCAATGGTTTTGTTCCAGGATTATACAGTTTGGAGAATGAAGCGCATGCACTGTCCTTCGGGATTGATGCTCCATCTGTCAGAAAATAAAGGTCTGGCATGGCTTTATAAAAGGTGCTCATTTTAACACTGCTCTCTGAAGTTGTTTTCTGTTTGTGCTTGTTTGTTTCATGCAGAATTGATTCATTCGATACATTTTTATAGCTCTGTGGAATTCCTCATAAAAATTCAGTCCTCTCCCTTTGAAAGCACATCGTTGTTTTATTTGGGTTTGTGTCTTGTAGAAATTGGAGCTTATTTGCTATTTTGTGGCTTGTGGATTCATCTGCTCTGCTATTTTACCCTTTGTGCACTTTTATAGGTCTTTTTTTTCCTCATATTTTGTCATATTTTTTTAAATATCATGTAACTTTTACTTAAATTGAACTTCTGAATTAGAAGATAGATCTCTTAAGGAGCAGCATTAGAGCAACTGTTGGGCCAGCTGCCCTCCCTCGGGCCCATGCAGGGGCCATGAGGAGTTCTTGTCTGCTTAGGTCAGGGTAGGAGGTGTGGAGAGACGAGACTTTGAGCCGAACCATAATCAGGGTTCATCGGTGCCTTCTGCATTCCCACCAGCCCGAGGTGTCCATCTGAAGAGACAAACTGTCAACGCGGAGGGTCCTCTCCTGGGCCGCAGATTAAATTCCCACATTCCAAAGATAAATGTGGGGGTCAGTCCTCAACGTTGCGGAGGCTGCACCGCATTTGCAGGTCTGCTAACAAGGGCGTGCTAGTTAAAGCCTAGCTAAAACGCAGATAAGCGTATCTCCTTTTCATGTGTCATTGACAATATCGGTTTGTGTCCACCTGTCTTGGACAACTTGAAGTCCTCTCGCGGAGGAGTGGGTGTTTGGGGCCCTAGCTGCAATTTTTGCAGTTTCCAAAATTACACTGTTGATATTGAAAGTTAAAGGGTTAGTTCATCCAAAAATGAAATTTCTGTCATTAATTACTCGCCCTCGTGTCATTCCACATCCGTAAGACCTTCATTCATCTTTAGAACACAAATTAAGATATTTTTGATGAAATCCGAGAGGTTTTTTATCCCATAGAAAACACTTTGTTAAAATAATCAACGTGACTACAGTGGTTCAACTTTAATGTTATGAAGTGACGAGAATACTTTCTATGGGGGATAAAAAAATATAACAAAAATATCTTAATTTGTGTTCCGAAGGGGTTCTTACGGGTTTGGAACGAAATGAGGGGGAGTAATTAATGACAGACATTTTTATTTTTGGGTGAACTAAACCTTTAAAAACATTATGGTTTTCATCTTGGCTGGTTGCCACCTGTCATATAATAGAAAAAAGAAAATGACAATGCAGTGTGTAGCTACCATTGCTGCAGAAAAAAATTATGTCAGAGAAGAGAGCAAGATGCTCTACCCAAAACCAAAAAAAGTTAACTTGCCAGTGTGGAAGTTTCTGTAAAAAAGATGTTTACACCCCAGTTTACAGGATGTGCCAATCAACAATATGTTCTTTTATACACTTTTGTATTGGTTACAGCATTGTGGGGTTTAGGCTGACTCAATGATGAGAGGAGTTCAGAAAACATTACCAGTAGACATGCACCGATACTAAAATTCTCTGCCGATACCTATAGCCGATTTTTCAGAATGATATCGGCCAATGCCGATACCGATAGTTTGGTTTTTCTTAAGGAAAAAAAATCACTCCCAAATAATGTTGCAAACTGTACAGGGAACCCTCTCATTTGGTACACTACAATATTAGAGGTTACAATTAACAACAGAAGTTTTATATTCAGCTGCTGTTTATTTTCAGATATAATTATTACACTCAAATAAAAACTGAAATGTTTTTATAAAACTTAGTATCACATAAGGTAGTTTTCATAAGCACTTGTTGTCTTCATGGCAAATTTACACAAACATATAAGTAACAGTAAATAAGCTCCTCTCTAGTGTTTTTTATATAGAGATAGCTAAGGAACTGTGAACACTGGAAAACATTCCTGAGGTAAAAGTGACATGATGTGACATATTGTTCACAAGCTGTTTTACTGACGTCTTTCCGCAGTTGAAACACAAATAAAGTGATTACATGAGACATGATACATTCCGGTAAGTTGTACAATATATTTCAACATACCTTTGATGTTCATGCATGTTTTTCGAGATATAACTTGTATTGAAGAGGAAGAAAAGACTAGCGCTCCTCGCTGGCGTCTGAACTGTGGCATTACAGCCATCTGACATGTCACATTTAAAGGGTTAGTTCACCCAAAAATGAAAATTATGTCATTAATGACTCACCCTCATGTCGTTCCAAACCCGTAAGACCTCCGTTCATCTTCGGAACACAGTTTAAGATATTTTAGATTTAGTCCGAGAGCTTTCTGTCCCTCCATTGAAAGTGTTTGTACGGTGCACTGTCCATGTCCAGAAAGGTAATAAAAACATCATCAAAGTAGTCCATGTGACATCAGTGGGTTAGTTAGAAGTTTTTGAAGCATCTAAAATACATTTTGGTCCAAAAATAACAAAAACAACGACTTTATTCAGCATCGTCTTCTCTTCCGGGTCTGTGTATATCTGCTTTCAATCCACAGCTGCTTCTTCTTCTACGGCAGTTGGCATCCAGCTTATTGGTGCATTACCGCCCCCTTCTGCTCCGGACAGTGACGCGATTAGGACATCCGCGACATGAACACCTACGCACCATTTTTAAAAATATAGCAATACCAAAATACAAACAATGTAGAATAACTTGAATACAGCGTGCGTCTCCCTCAGACTTTAAACGAAGTTCGGGCGCACTACATAACACGTCATCAGCGTCACTGTCCGGAGCAGAAGGGGGCGGTTAACCCTTTAAGAGCATCAAAATGCCATTTATTGTTTGAATATCATGATAAAATGGACAGAATTTGAAAACTGAAACTTTTATTCTTATCAGAAGTAACAAAGCACAAAGCTTTTTGCGATTATCGGATGGGGCGCTACAAATATTATTTGATGTAGAAAAAAAAAAAACAGACCTGGCAACCCTGGCTTGAATTGATTCATAGGGTCCAAAAGAGCCTGCTTTTACGTCACTATTTTTAATCTGTTAATGCGTTAAAATTCAACACAAGAGTGATTTCTTCACACACAGTATGTATGAGTTGCAGTCTGAACACGTTTTTCCGCACCCTTTTGATTGACAGGAAATAATCGGCCCTGATCATCAGCAGTTTTTAAACAATCTGCCAATACCGATTGTTGGCCGATACGTCGGTGCATCTCTAGTTACCAGAGAGAAGTTTGTAGTTTCAACCGAAGTTTTAATAATGACATTTTGAATAAAAATGAACAAAGATCAATAACTCAATCAACTTTACGTCACTATTCACTGAAAATATTCCCCTCCGCCATAGCTTTTAAAACTCATTTGTGTTTGCTTTTGGTTCAAACAATCAAACATGGCACATCACAATCAGCCATAGGGCATTATGCTAATAATCTCCTGGGACATTCCAAAAAATACAGGTTTGGAACTAAGTGAGGTTGAATAAGTGATTTTCATTTTTTCTGACCTGTTCCTTTAAAGCTTTCAGGCCTCTGAAGCATTTGATTTTCACAGTGTGCCACAGCGAAACTGCCTGTGCATGATTCATGCAGATAAATGAACACTATTGTGCTTATTCATTCTTTTGACCTCTCGCACCCTTGCATACCTACTTTCATCTTCGAACATTTGTTCGAGGTCACTCCTTGAGTTGAAATTACAGGAAATTCTGAATCGTACATGTCTCAGGCATGAACACTGAATCACACTGATATATCACCCTCAAACTTTTAGCACCAGCATCTTTGGCACACTTTGCCTCCTTGTTTTCTGTTTTTTTGCCTGCAGCGACGTGGCATCAGATCAGTTGGTTTAGGAAGCATTCACACCTGGAACAGTGCTGTATTGTTCTGCCACACCCGCAAGCAAAAAGAGGCTTCCTCCTCTCCGTCTGGAGTCTGGTCCCATGAGGCCACAGTCTAGGCCATTGATAAAATGCCTGCTTTTTTATCTCTACAAACTCTCGGCTCACACTAGTTGAGCTCATCCCTCTGGCCTGGTCTGACAACTCAGGCTTGGTTAAGACTTTTTCATGGCATCGATTCCTGTTAACTTACAAGCGTGCGTGTGGAATACGGCTTATTAGGCGTGAATGAAGTCAGGGACGTGCTGGGGAATGTGTTTGTGTTTGGAAAGCTGCCTGACACTCATTTGTGAGGCAGTGAAAAACATTGGCAGCCTAGAGGTGCCTGAGCAGACTTCCCGGTCTCGTATTTCAAATCCTCTTAGATGAGCAAGATGATAGTGCTGTGAAATGGAGATGATTATGTTTACTCTAAACAATGCCTAACAACATGCACAGGGATTTCCTTTAAAGATAGGAGTCTATGCCATTCTACCCTATTTTAAAGCGGTTTGGAGCATCACACGTGGTGATCTCGCCCATTTTACTGGTGGTACGTTGTTTTTGGTTGACTTTTCAATGTAAACAATCCTTTAAGCCTTTAAATCTCCTTAGAAAAAGAGCCATTTATCTGTACCTGTTGAGTGACAAGTATAGACTCAGAAGAAAGAGTGTACTAAAAAGAGTGTAAGCACTTTCTATGCATGCTAGGGTGTTTCTTTCAGGCTGCTGTCATTTTGAACATATGTTGACATTTTCAAACCCTTCACAGAACTGGAATTCACTAAATCTCTTTTCATTCCATCTGTTTACATTTGGATTTGTTATGGAAAATGGCTAAATATGCAGCGTTTGTCCTCAGTGAGAGGTGTGTTTGTCTCCCGGTTGACATGTTTGGTCGAAATGGTGTTAAATGGCTCAGCAGGAGTGACTGATAAAAAAAAGGCCTGGCAACCCACATATATGCCACCACACAGCACACCGATGCTCATTAGGCACTGCTGCTCGCTTCTAAAGCAAAAGCTTCTTCAGAAAGACATGAAGAGAAAGTGAGGGAGAGACTCACAATATGGACTCTGTATGAGGTCTGGTCATATGTAACTGGATCCTTCAGCATGGGAATTTACTGTAGCTTGAAAATAAAAATAAGAGTAGAAATGTTCATTTCCCTTAACATGCCTTACATCTGTTTGGCATTTAAAACTTGAGACTTAAGACTAAGTTTTCCCCCAAATGCAGTTCAGGAATAAGTAAAACATTCAGGTTTTACAACTGCATCTTTCGTCTTGTTGCCAAGCTTATTTTGAAAGGCCTGAAGGTCCAAAACCTGAGCAGGAAGTCTTAAATTCAGGGATGTGGAGGAGGAGGAGGAGTTTGTGCAGCCAGATGGTGCTAAATACTGATTAAACCTTGGATCTTTGAACCCTGTAGATCTCTCCAATTAGCCATTGTGTGGACGACAGAGTGAAGTGGAGAGGGCCAGGAGGCCCCCTGTGAGTCCTTAAGCCCGGCTTTGTCACCTGACACTTCCCCCGTGCTAACAGGCCTGCAAGAGACTCTTCAGAAGACTTTAAAACATTCGAGTGGGTGAATTTCAGTGTGACAAGTGTAGAGGGACAAGAGCCAGCAGGCACAGAGGAATGCTGGGACTTTGCGCTTAATGCAGGAGAAACTTCATGAGTGTGCGAATGCTTGTGTCTTTGTGCGCTTTCCTCCGTGTGGGTGTTTGAGCTCGACGAATGTTGGAATATTGCTCTTCACTTGCTAAATCTTAGGTTCTTTTTCAGTTTCGCACATTATGGGTCATTCTACAAAACCTGCCTTTTCTTCATACATTTAGAAACTCATCTATATTAACATATTTCAAAAGGCTTGCATCAGCTATTCATTGTTAGTGTTAAATATAGATGAGGGACACAAATGCCACCCATTCTGTAGAATCCCCCTCATTTTCCCATGCTTCATGTCTCTCTCTGACCTCTCTTTTTTCTTTTTATAAATCCTAATGCCTGTCCTCCATCTGAAGGTGTAGTATAGTGACAAATCTGGTGACCTGCTTTCAATTAGTTAGGAGAGAAAAGAGGATTAGCTCTGTTTTACCTGCTGCAGGAAAAAAAAACACACATCATTGGTCTGCCTGTTACAGCACTGTTTAAGATCTTTCACTGAGTCCATCAATACTGCACAGGGCGGCTTGCCAAGACCTGTTTCTCAAATAAGCCCCTGTACCCATTAACACTCACTCAGAATGCAGCCCATACTTTTCTTTTGTGTGTACCATGCTCCGAGTCAAACACACACACACACACATACACACACAGGTAAATCCCACTTACCACCCATCTGTAAACTTCACCCTCCCTTCAATATGCTGACTATGAGTGATCGCTTCTCCTTCTGGGGCTGAAAGTAATTCCTATGAAGAGTAAATAAACTGGGAGAGCCTTTGTCTGCTTAACTCAAGGTCTGCAGAAATTGCCCAACAGACTGATTTCTATACCTGTTGAAAGAAAAACTCACACTTGATTTAGTAGAAACCTGAAGCCTTCGGAATAAACAGGGATGTTTCCATTAAAACACCTTGAGGGCCATGCGTATTCATCAAGTATTGTTCAAAAGGCCTTAGTGCGCTAGCTTAAAACCTAAAAACCAACATATCACACCAGTGAAATTACTCTCCAAGTCGTTCTACAACTAAACAAGGATCTGTGTGTTGAGTTCCTTTGTTGATAGACGCTTGGCGAACAGCCTGTTGAGAACCTCTGTATGCGTGTTAAGTGTGCACTAAAAAAACTCAGTAATGTCTGTTGACTGACGCCTGTTCGCACCGTTTTCATGCTCCCAACAGTGCTCTGGATGCTGCAGTTTGCAGAGTGAGGCCAAGCTGCTATCTCTTCATACATCACTAAATAACTCGTGCTGACATTGAACCAACACAAAAGCTGATGCCCATGCTTTTCTGAGAAGCATGTTTTAAACAGCTCTCCCACCGCATATGATCGTGCTTGCTGAAAACCATCTATTGTTAATAACAGAGCAATTGCGAAACCTGTTTTATTCATTGTAGCAGAATATGTCTTTATTACAGGGTGTTAAAGGGGCCTTGCTTACAGGAAAGATCCGTAATAGTAATCTCTCCATTTCCATGTGGGGATGAACATGCCTGTCATTAGAGGCTGTGTATTAATACACTGCACTAAGTGTTAGCCTTGCCACCTGCCCTCCCAGCCCCCTTCTGCGGCCCTCTTCTGTTGTCTGAGGGCCAAGGCCGTTCTATCAATCTGTTAAAGCGACAACAGTGAGGCCTTAGCTGTCTAACAATAGCAAGGTAGCTACCACATACCATGAACACGTACATGAGACCACAGATTGAATCTGGCAGTGTGCTGGGATGCTAATCACTTTAGCAGGCCCAGACAGGACACGGAAGATACAAATATGGATTATGATATTGACAGAGGACATTAGTCAGGAGGATTGACGCCATATGTAATTTGATGGGGATGAGACTGTGAGCAATAGTCAGTTGTCTTAATTTACATCATTTTTTTAATCCCTAAAAGGTTTTCTAACTTTTTAAAGCCATGGACCCATCAATGATCCTCCTATTCCAAATGACCTGAAATATAAAGAGACATTGTTATATGTAAAACATTAGACATTATTGTATTGTTTATTTTTTTCTACCCACTATTAGTTTTAATTTAATTTTTAAAAATATTTCATTTTTTATATTATTTTATATTATATTACATTCACAGTTCCATTTCCATTCGTGTCAAATTAAATTATGCATCTACCCCGACTTTGGTTTAACTTGTCCTCCAAATTCAGAAGGCCAGTCAAAGACTATAGACATTCAGTGAATTCAGCATGACAATATCACCTTCGCCAAATCGCTTGTCTTCGTTCAACAAAAATATCTCCGCCATGGATCGGTGACAGTTGCATGGCAGCCTCTAATTCATAACTTCAAAGAGTACCGCAACATTCCATATTCCATCATATTCCCCTTCATATTCCAGGATGTTATGTTATGATGTCAATCACACAACCACAGCCCATAATAAATATTTTCCTCACGAGGGCTTGTTGAACTTGGAGCCCTCGGCTCTTTAATGCAGATAGCAGAGGAAGCACCCAGAGAAAAGCTCTCCCTCCACTAAAAACATAGTCCAGTCATACACAGAACGTCTTGCCACAGAGCATACTCAACTCACTGTTTATTAGCTCGATCATGGAGATAAGAAACATCTGTATCACAGTTCAGTCCCTTCATCTTTGTCCAGGACTGAAGCAGGAATACCCCAATCTGATTTATGAAGAGGTGTTCTAGTCTACTTTAATCACCTGTCATCAAATGGAGATTATAAATCTTGGTGATTATATGGGCTGGGGCTGCCCATACCCAGACTGCCTCAGTAGAGGGAAAATGAACTTTCCAGAAGGGTTCCTTCCCAGAATGCTATTTGGCTATGCTGTCTGTACAACACAATATGTGGTGCATCAGTGAGCTAATCCTTCCAGGCCAGTATGAGGCGAATTCAAATGAGGTCTGGAGGTGTTTCTCGTCCAAAGCTGTGAGACCATATCTAGTCAAAACCATTGGTGCGACATACGGTACAGGCATACAGGTTATTTTTCACCCATGGAATACATATTCAGCTAACTTTTTTTTATTGCAGGCTTCCATTTCTGTGGCAGCATTAAGACAGTGATGATATCAGATAGTAATACCATTGTATTTTTTCATTAGAGATGACCTGGGGCCTTATTTATAAAACTTTGCGTAGATTTCATCCTAAAAGTGTACGTACGCGCAAAAGCTAGATTCTGCGTACGCACAAAAAAAATCAGATTTATAAAACCATGCGTACGCCAGAACCTGCGCACAAATCCTTTTATAAATCCCAGTCAACGGAAGATTGTGCGTACGTGTATCTCCACCCTGTCTCCTCCCCGAAATCACCATATATGGAGTTTACGACGCCTAGTTTTACTATGCATAATCTCATCTGCATTTCATTTCCATACATATTCCCATCCATGTGACACCATGGTTAACGCCATCAAAGGTACAAGACAATGGAAAATATTAGATATGGACTATAAATGCCATTTGTGCCACACATTATATTGATAAAGATCATCCAATATCCTCTTTATGTTTTAGAATAAATATATCAAAATATCCATAAAAACAAAATTATATAAAATACTTAAGATAAAGTTTTTAGAATAGAGCTGATTCATTCATTTCCACTGGCCAAATAGTATTTTAATAGTTTTAAACAATTTGAAACAAATTTATGCAGTTTTGCTGATAAGGTGAACATATCTTTTAGGAAGTTTATAGGCTATTTTTAGTGGAAACAGACCGGCCTACTTATTTATTGCAGTGTACTCGTCTGTCTCGGCGCGTCACTGACAAAGTATTTTAAAAAGAAAACATGCAAATCGTACCGTTTTCCTCATATTATATCCTTCAAATGGTAATTGTTTGAAGATCCTTCACACGACATCAACACATCCTGCAGCTGCGGTTATACAGTAAGATATTATCATTGGAACTATTCAAACTGGACAACGGACCGTTCGACCACCGAATCCAGCACTGTCTTCCATAATATCGAAGTTAAGTGTGCATCAATGATCATCGTTCTCGCTAAAATATTTTGTCATAACATGTCATTCATTCATTCATTCATTCAACATCTGCATTCAACATCTGCAGTGTAGTTTAAAGAGGAATTATTGTGCTCCCAGCGCTCCTCGCTGTCATTAAAACAGCGTGTCACTGGAAAAGTGATCAAAAGTAGCACATCTACTATCTCAATTCATTTCACTTTTGTTTAACTTCTGCGTAATGTAATTTCAGTGCTTATCGGCAATAGTGAAAGTGTAATATTAATGTAAATGTTTATCGAATGAAAACTTGTTTCCACGGGAGTTTAAATAATTATTTTATTTATTTAAACTGTTATTGTGAACATGAACTGTATTTATGATTATGACTCATAATGAGGATTTAAAGTGGTTTTCCTTCATCTGCCGTCAGTCCCTCAGCTCACCATCAGTGTCGCCAAACTGCTCTGTCTCCAAAATGTTCGTACGCATGGGTCAGAGTTTGCGTGGAAGTGTGCAAATTTTTTTATGCGCGGAACTGCATAAGTTGTGATTTATAAAAACAAACTTGACGGGAAAATTTGCGCACTTCCACGCAAACTCTGACGCTTTATAAATGAGGCCCCTGGACTGTACAAATAGATTTTAAAAGCAGTAAATGTTACTTTAGGTGGATTTCAAATTTACTTTCTTTATTGAAGTCGTGTAAGATTTTTAAAACATTCTCCTAAATTATGTCTGCGTGCTTTCCAGCTATACTAACAGTTTTCAGTGTATGTGTGTGTGTGTAGCTGTTTGTTGGCTCTTGGCCCTGCAGGGTGTGTTGGCTGGCTGGCTGATGGACGAGGCTCTGACAGGGCCGCTGAGGGTTCTGATGAACTGGGCTGGATGGGGGAGATTGAGAGCACCAGGTGTGGGGGGCCTGAGCACGGCATGCCTGGCACTCTGAAGGGACTCTATGTTTAGATGTTACATTACGTTACATGTGCTGTTTTTTCTGGCGCTACTGCGTTTGTTGAAGGTAAAAACGCTTCTATGCCAGCCTCTAGGCCACCCTCACTCTCCGACTCTCTCCCTCCAATCCTAATATTAAGACAGCATAGTTGGTCAATGTATGTTGTGTTTTAGATGCTGGTGGTCCCCACATAAGATGTTGATGTGCTTCACCAGGCTGCTTACATAGCTCCCCAGGTTGACACCTGCTTTAAAAGTTTGAAAAATTAATTATATTGTAAAATGTAATATTCAAATATTTTCTAGAAAATTATTTCAAATTAGAATATTTAAAAAATATA
>RJVU01035392.1:7386047-7436227 GCA_003731715.1 Anabarilius grahami
TATTTGATATTTTAAGATGTTTTCCTAAATCATTCACTTCATTAGTTTGATGTCTGCCTGTCATGATTTGGTTAGACAGAATGTCTTTGTTAGCTGGTGTGATGGCTAATCATTCTGAGTGAGGGGTCGCTGCAGGAGAGCAGAGGGTGACAAGCGCGGTCTCTGTGCTGTCAGTCAGCGTGCCTGGCCCGCTCAGGAAGCGATCAGGGGGGATCAGAGGGCCCGGCCCTGCAGGTCAAATGTGAACATGCTCTGATGACTGCAGTTGAACTCACAATCCTGAATGGCTCAAGGCAGTATGTTTTTCCAATATGGCCGATGTGGAAGTCTGATCTTAATCTCAGAGGATAGAAATCCAATTTCAAGGAAAGGTTTTTAGTTGGCCTCTCCCTCCTGCGTGAGCGGGGCCAACGGCAGTGCAGGCTGTCTGATATGAGCCTGCTTCAAAAGACCACGACTGCTATTTGTAGTCTAGTCCCTCCATCTTCATAATGCTGTAAGGTAAACCAGAAACATTCCCACTTTGTGCTTAAAGTAAGATCTGATTTGTAGCTTTGATAAGAATTCTGTACTTTGCGGTTTACTTATAAGTGATGTAGTCGCTACCTGAGCCAAAATTATTCCCCGCATTAAAGTGCTCTCAAAGCACTCAAGAATGCACAAGAAAAGAGATAGGTGTGTGTCTTTTCTCAAAGACGGAGCATCAATCCATCCTTCCCTCATTTATCAGACTTCTCGGTTACATCACATCTGATCTCTCAACCCATAGCTGGAATAGTGGTGTCTGGGAGGTTTATTGCCCCTGGTCGTCTGCAGCTCGGGTAGATAACTACACAGGGATCAGGTGTCGGCCGTGTGGGAAAGGAGACGTGGATGTGCAGCTCGGGCCGTGACAGTGTAGAGTGTCTTTGAATAAGCAGAGTTGGTGTAGTAGTCTAGTCTTAATGTCTGCCAATGAGAGGTCAGTTACACACCGCATGCTGACAACGAGGGAATTCTGATGACTGTCAGAATGAGAGTTTGTCATATAAGCCACCCATAAAATCATCCTAATACGGCCAAGACTGTTGATTATTTTCACAGTTTATGTTAAAAGAAATTTGGTGAGAGCCTTGAAATCAGAGAACTGTTTTTCTTGTTGGCATTGAGCATTCATGCAGACACATATACAGTACTTAGGGTCCAAAATTAACACTTGTCAAGTGCAATTTGAAAGTAAACATTTGCTTTGTTGTGTAAATAGTGAGTTACTTGCCAGAAACTGATAACTTCATAAAGAACTGTAAGACTATGACTCTAACACCGTGTCTTAACCAGATGCGACGTGACAATGAGAAGCGATAAAATCATTTAAAAACCACAGCCAATCAGAAGAGAGTGTGGGCGGGCTCTCTCGGCAAGAGCTCAGCAGACACAATTAAATGGGCAAGTATATAGTAAAATTCATAAATATTACATAATTTAAACATTATTTAAAGTACATACGGAGTGACTGAACCAATCTTCGTCATAGAATACACTTTTGTTTGTTCGCATTGAGTTGACAGTTTGGACAGTTTCTTGTACCCATTTATTTATTTTGAAGATCTGAAGTGAATTAGGCAGTGTTGTTTTCATTACAGCTAAAAAGCTGGGAACACAGAACGATATTCAAACTCACATTAGACGTTTTTAACATTAAATAAAGCACATAAACAGTACCTGATATTATCATTGCCATACTTTGTGTTGCTGTTCCAGCCGCGACATCGCGGAGAAATAGAAACCGTTTCTAAAATAGAATATTCGCGTGTCGTTGTCGCTGCTGGTTAGGACAAAAACTCAGATTAACATGGAAAAGATACCTTTTATCGCTTGTCGCGGTGTCGCGTCTGGTTAGGAGGGTGTTTTCACACTTGGTCCTTTTCAGGGGGCTGAGCGCGGTTTGCATGGTTTTTGGCCCATATGTGAACACTCCAAACGATCTCAGACCCCTTTAAAGTGAACCGAACCAAGACCATCTTGGGAGGTGGTCTGGGTACGGTTCGCTTTCATCTTGTGGTGTGGTTCGCTAAAAACACGCAATCTAAACACAAACCGCTCTGGGCTCGCTCACTTGATTTTTCCGTTCGCATAGTTTCATTAATTTGGTCATAACGGGCCTCCGTACAAACCGCGCTATTCAACATGGCTGCTGCTGGAAGAGGAATGTTATGGACAGACGAGGAAACTACAGCGCTTCTCCAAATTTGGAAGGAAGATTATATAAAGCAACAGCTAAACAGCAAAAGTCTTTCTTTAGTTTTCCGCAAAAATGAGAGACAGAGGATATAACCGAACCGCCTTGCAGTGCCGAGTTAAATTTAAGAAGTTACACCAGAAATACATGGCCATACGAGATAAACTGTGATGTAGTGGGCAATCAGCTGATATCAAGTGGCCTTTCTACGATTTGTTAGACGAAATCCTTGGGACAAGCCCCTGCGCAAACCCAAAGGGTCCGTTTTTTCATTTCACTACACTACTTTTCCATTGTTTTTAAATGTAAACATGGGCTAGCCAGACTTTAACCATGCGTTTTTGTTGTTGTTTCATTCTTCTGACCTGCATCATGTGTTTTATCAGCAAAAACACATTCTGTGTGAACCGGCCCTTGGAATACATATTTGAGATTAGAAATTTAAGTCATTTTTCTCATTAAATCCTTTCTTTGTTTAAAAAAAATGGGGAGAAATGACCTGCGTCAGGGTTTTAACAAATACAAATTTCTTTAGTGTGTGATGTTGCCACTGAAATAGAAAGTATTTAATGTTTTTCTGTGGTTTCGTCTGGTTGTCATCAGTCATGAATCCATGTATAGAGCAGCAGTGTTCACTCCTGCACATCTTTCATCCGCAGTCTCCCACACCACATATCCAAATGCCCACCCCGGGATGGCATCCTAGTAACGTCTCTGGGCAAAAAGTTAATTTTGGACTCTGACAATACTAACACTACATTATGCAATGCTCCGTTTGCACACTCACACTCAGACGTTATTTATTGTGGTAGTAGCCGGCATTGAGAATAAAGTTGTAATGTACAGCGGATTTCAAAAGTGGTATTTCCAATCAACACTGGGATCCCGCTCCAAACTAGACTAGACTTGAGGAATGAGGCAAAAGCAGTTTCAGCCATATCAAAGGAAATATGCTTGCGGGGACATGATTAAGGGTTTATAAGTCCCTAGTATGTCAGTGTAGACAGCATATAAGCACATTGATTTAACCCAACCTCTCCCCGCAGTCATGATGGTGTGGGGATGAGAAGAGAGACAGCAGATTAAGTGCAGCTGGAGACCCCACACAGCAGGGAATCATGGGGGTCAAGGCTAGAAGAGCCATGGTGCATTATGGGAATGTCTGAAAGCTCAGAGATGAGCCAGTCAGCTAATGGGGAAAAGAGTTATAATTCTTTTTTCCCGACATGTCTTTCTCTTGTTTCTTTTTCTTCCCTCTAAAGGCAACAGATCCTGTTATAGTTTCATCTTGACACTTTCATGGTGGTTTAAAGTGTTAAACAGAGATATGGTTCAATGACAAGAAGGTTTTTTTTATATATATATATTTTAATTTATTTAAAAAGATCAATTAAAATGCAGTTCACTTATACAGTGACACGAAGAATGACTGTCAAGGTCAATACGTCTCTTATTAATAAGTTTCTTAACTTTTATATCATTTTCTATAACATTTTCAGTTTAATGACTCTAAATATGTCAAGTAAAAAGTAATAACATTTAATTACACCTTGCATGTAAGTCTAAACTTCTTAATTAATATTTTACATTTTGATACATCATAAATATAATGACTTAATAGCTGAGAACTCAGCACATGCATTTTAAACTACATTTTTTTAAACATCTCTCCACTTCTTTATCATAGACACTCTTATATACTCATTGACCCATATATTTCCTCAATAAACCCGTACCCTGCATTTATGAAGTATGACTGGAGGAGATGATGTAAGGTTCAGCAGTTCAAAGTCACTGGCGATATGGTCTATGGATTGAACAGAAGTCATTTGTATCATCACAGCTGATTACAGAGCTTTTAGTGGCAGGTGTTTCTTTCGGCCTGTGATCTGTCATTTGCAGCTGTTGATGTTACTAGCTGCCAGTACAGCTTTAAGTAGCAGGTGTTGATGTATGTAGTGACCATTCAACATCTAAGAGGCTTGTGGAAAGGTCACAACCAGCAGAGGTTAGGAAAAGAGCTCGGAGAGGTTTAGCACAAATTTTCTATCCAGTATATGTATATATATATATATATAAAATATATATAATCTGCTGTTAGTGATGTCTGTGGTCAAGATAAGGGTGTTCAATAAATATTTGCTGCCAGGAAACAAATTTAAAGCGAAAGACTAATTCATCATACTGCCACTAATGGACTGCATGTGCTGAACATTAGTCTTAGCTTATTTATGCTGAAGTATATATATTGTCGAATAATCCAAATTGTAGCATTCAACCAGAAAAGCAAGACATCCGCACCCAGTCACAGTCGTGCACATGTCCACATCAGTGAAAGCGAGCCTCACCAATTGAATTATCAAGAACATATTGTGTTGGCTTTAAGGAAATTGCATTTTGTGCAGTCCGCACATATTACATTGAGGCTTTGAAGGAGGGGATTTATTGAAGTGTGTTGCATTGCTCATTACTTAGTCACCTTTATGTCCAGAGTGATCTGTGGAAAAAAATACCAAGCCTTCTTTCCCCCTCACCCCACTGGTCCTCATTTGCATCGCTCCCTGACTACGCCAGATTACATTACATACTGCACAAAGAGAGGACAGTGGAGAGACAGAGGCTGTCTACCTGTTCTTAAAGCTCTAATTAGCTGGAGAGGACAAATTGAGAAACATGGTTCATGGTTGAGATGACAAGGGAAACAGCATAGCAAATGTAGAACCATCTGCGTCAATCAGTAAGAACCAAAATGAATGCTGATTGTGCATCCTTCTGACTTCAATGGAAGCATTCAAATGAGGCCTTTGCATGTAGAAAGCCGCAAACTGCTAAGACATGTAACATCTGAGGATTAAACCTGAAACAAATGATCCTAGTGGCCTTGGGCCAGTGGAGCTGTTTTGTTGACACCTTTTTGGAAAGCTTGTCAAAAAAGAAATAATTTTCTAACTGCTACTGGCTAACATTGAGGTTTTGCCTTGATTTATTAATTTGGTAACACTTCACAATAAGGTCACATTTGTTAACTAGTTAATGTATTAACTAACATGAACTAACACTGAGCAATCATGTATTTCTTACAACATTCATAAATGTTTGTTAATGTTAGTTAATAAAAATAGAGTTGTTAATTGTTCATGTTAGTTCACAGTCCATTAACTAATGTTAACAAATACAACTTTTGATTTTAAAAATGTAGTAATAAATGCTGAAATTAACAACTAAGATTAATAAAGGCTGTAGAAGTATTGTTCATCGTTCATCAATCAAATTAATCAAATCAAAATTGTTTTGCACTGTATGCAGTCATTTTCCAACCAAAAGAAAAATTGTACTTTATATTTTTTCATTTAAATAGCAAGGTATTATATTATATTATTACAAATATATTGTATTTTTGCTTTTTAATATTCAAATTTAAATTTTAATATAATTTTCAGTTGCTAAATATTTATATGTATTTTATATTTTTTACATATATATATATATAAACACTGATGTATTTTGCGGGCTGCTCACACTTGAAGCATTGTGCACTGTGAATATTATTGTCTCTTCTGATAAATTACTTACATTTGTAAGTCCCTTTGGAAAAAAGCATTAGCTAAATGACTAAATGTAAATGTAGATGAAAATGTTGGCAGTGCGTGTAAAAATCTGACCAGGCCAGTAGAAAAGAAATCTGTATTGTTGAGCCCTGTAATGTATCTAAAGCTAAAAAAAAATGACTTGATGTATTAAACAATGTGCAGCATTGATCGAATGAGCCTAATATCGACCATCTAAAATGTTTCCACAGCATCTACCGTCAGTGAAAATGGGAGACGGAGCTGCTTGAGGCTGAAAGTTTTCGTCAGACCTTCGAGTAAGTTTTACAAGCCCCTCAGGAGATCCTGGCGTAGCTTCTGACAAAACGTGGTTGCAATTGCATCGTTTATCACTGCTGGAAAGTTAAAGTTAAAGATGATGTCATGACCCTGACAACACCCTGTTTTATGTTTCTCCCTCAGACAACTGTGAGAAAAGTCACGACCGCGTCGTCAAGATCAATGATGGAAGCATCAACTCTATAGAAAATAATAATGGTTCGTACTGTATGCCAAAGGCATTTCCATAATCAAATCTATCAGTAATGTTTTTGCACACTTTGGTATTATAAACCTCTTTTAACACTACTCCTTTTTTTCCATTTAGACGGAACAAGTCATGAATCTGCCGAGCCATCCCGAAGTGATGTCAACGGCGCCGGATGCGTTCAGACTGTAGGGCCCTTGTTGGCCTCAGCGTTGGTTCTTTTGGCTTCACTGTCCTCCTTATAGCATCCCGTATGTGCGCAGTGACACATCTAAAGTATACAGGAGGACTCGTGATCGAGCACTTTTAAGGAACATTCGAGATCTTTCTCTCAACTGAAAAGTAATTTCTCGCGCAGGAAGATGCGACGATTTGTGCTTCTCATCTTTGGCGATACAACTGGATTGTTTTAAATGAACAAAATTCCCAACCCGCAGAAGAAAAAAAAAACCCACTAAACTATGACACGCATACAAAAATAGGTCCGTGTCCTCTCGGTGCCCCTATGTAACGTTGGAGAGGGCCTTGTAATTGGGGGCAGAGGAAGAAAATTACTTTTTCACAAAGACCTCTTTCAGTGTTGCCGTCCAGAAAAGAGAAGTCTTATAACAGATCATGAGGACTATCTGAGGGATCTCTCCACTTGCATTGTGGGTAAACGTCGTCACTATGGACTCAACTGCTGACTCTACTAGATATCAAGGCAAACTGTTGCCTGATAGCATCCATTATAAAACAGAGAGCAGGGAGCTTTTTAATATCTAAACCAGAGTAGTCCACGTTGACTCAGGTGCTCAGGTGAACGGTGGCATTTTTGAAGAGTTTTCGTAGATAAAAGAAAAAGATAAGCACTCGTTTTGTACATTGTGTACAGGTGTACATGGGACTGAAACGAAGATGTGGTGTTCTTGAAGTAAAATGCTCAAGTGTAGCTGCCAAAATCGATGTTTTGTTAGGAGTACGGAGCCTCACTGATCAACTGTTTGAGTGAATATACTAATTTGTTTGGTGAATCATCCTTTTCTTATTTATTGTTCAGTCTTAGTGCTCTTGACACTTTGTTGTGCTAGTCATCAGCCAGAATTCAGGAGAAAGGAACACAAAATGCCTAGCTTCAGTCAACTTACATTGGTTTATATGAATAACAACCGCATTGCAGAGTAACTTATGATTATGGTTTAATGTTTTACTAAGCAAATCAATCCTTGAAATGATATCAGGGGGTAAAAACAGTAGTACATCTCCATATCATGTCCGTCAGGGATCACGTCACTCCTTAAATTGCTCCATTATTATGGACGGGCGAGAGGGGGAAATGGTTTTGATGTTAATGCTTCCTGTCTTTTTACCCTAGAATAATCAAATTGAACAGCATTAACATTTTAATTCAGTCAACAAATTGAGCTCATTCCTTTGCCAATTGAATTGTTAATTATGTAAAAAACCATTTATGAGGATTCTTTATTCTAAGCATGAAGCGAAAGTAATTCAGTTATTTTCTTATATCCTCCAAACGAATCCTCACATGGACGTTTCTTTTATCAAAGTGCATTTCAACCATGCCGTTTTGTATTTATTTACTTTTTCAATACAGAGCTGTGCGCACTAAAAGCTCATCTGGGATCTGCTGAAACAGTAGCGGAGCACTGCTTCCACCTCGGTGGCAGCTGACACCCTAACGTGATTTAATAGGCTCTTTGATGTTGTCCAAAGTGCCTGGCACGCAGACCACATACTGCGAGGCCTCATGTGGGTTATTTCTGGAATTAAAAAATCGACAGCAGCACGGAGGAGCGCGGTGTCCAGTTTAGCCGCAGGCTAGCGTTACTCTCATGAACTTGGCTAGAGATGGAGAAAGATGAGATCTCCTGCTGGGATCAATAGTAATGGCCTTTACAGACACAAAAACAGGGTAAATATTTGCCCCAGTCCCTGTTCTCCTTGCTCAAATGGTTTCCATGTTTTTCATTCACATCTATGTATCGACAGTTGGGTAAGCCACATAAACGTAGTGTTTGCTTTTAATACGGTATGTGGCTACGTTTGAGTAGAATAGCTTCTATGGTTCTTTTACTCTGGTAACAGGAGCACATGGGTCCTATGGATGCTATGTATCCGTACGTTGTCTTACATCATATCATATAGTGATGTGATAAATGAAATAAGACACATTAAGAAATAGTCCAGTAAAAAAAAAGCATAATATCAAATGCATTTGCGATCAGAACACTTTTTTATTTAATTTAAACGTTTGTTTTTATTTTGAGCAACAGTTAAATGGTTCAGTGTTCATGAAGACAACTAGGAATGTGTGCTGGTCCATCCTCAAAAGCACCGCTGTACTATCATTAAATCATATGCTTAAAAACCCCTGTGGAACATCTTAAAGTCTGCAATGCTCTGATGTTGCACCACAAAGAAATGCTGTCGTCCATTTATTGTCATGGGAACAAACCTAGAAGGACATTTTTAGCAGATTTAATTCAGGAAACATTATTTTTGTAAAACGACTGCAGTGTCTGTTTTTGTCCATATGCAAAACTCCCATTTGTTCTTTTTATATTGGGAATTTGAGGTCAGTGGAAAGACTATCTCATTAAACTTTCTGCATTTTTCTCCACAAGGCAGTTATGTTCCTGTATTCTCTCATCGTTTTTATCCCAGAAAATATTTCTTCAGTGTTAGATATAATTTTCTAATTCTTTCCACACCTGCTTCTTTATACAGCTGTGAAGACCATGATATCTAAACCACCAATTCCCTTAGCTTCTTGGCTGTGTTGCCTGAATATTTGCTGTGACGTCTCTTGGCGGTACAGTGCTGACTTGCATTATGATATGACACGTTTTTATATCTTCAAATGCCATTGTTTGTAAATACACTTGCTGGAGCAGCTCAAATAAATGATTAAATAAATTTGTCATTGTTGTAAGAATCATCTTCCTCTCTTTTTTATATTTTAGGATATTAATATCCAATGGGTTAGTATACAGAAGCCGATTGTATTTATTCTATGGAGTTTCAGGGGATACAATTAAAAGAATATTTTCAATTTCCAATGAACTGACAGTGTGCAAACATTCTTTGGCAGCAAATTCCAGCACTTTGATTTATCCCAATGTTGTACGATTTAGCTGAGCCTTAAGAAACCCACACAGTTTTCTTTCAAATCCTTATTAAACAGAATTATATCAAGGCATACAGGGATTTCTGATAACTGATTGTTCCATGAGTGAGGGATAGAAATGGTAACATTTGCCCATCATTATTATTACACTCAGGAGTCAATGAATATTAATGACTGAGTGCACACTCTTGGGCATTGGCCATTTTAAACAAGAATAGGCTTCAGGGGGATTCCTTGGTGACATGGTGTTGAATGGTGTCTAGTGTTCTTGCTGATTTGCCTCTAAATATCTTGGTGCCTTGTTCTGTTTCTGCCCCCTGACCTTTAGGAAAATCCAGACAGAATGTGGTTAAAAAAAGACAACTGAAATTTATTCCACAGTGTCACATGATGTATTTCAGCAATTTCCAGCTTTTCACCTTACATAAGACATTAAAAAAAAGATTATTATTAGATGTATTATTGTAATTATTTATATGCACAAACTATAGTTATTATGTGTGATAAAGCAAAAGACAAAGCGTTCTGGAAATGCATTGACCTTATTGGCCTTTAAAGTGAACGAATGCTATAAAACAAAAAATATAAGTGTTTGTTCATCCTTTTACAATTATATGCAAATATGTTCTTTGTTGCTAAGGAACTGTAAAGAAAAGAGATTTACCTCTGAACTCTGCTCAACTAACTGAAATTCTCTAAGAGGAATGAGGCTATATAATGTATTAAAGCTACTTAAGATCCTGAAACATGTATTTGCACACTTGACCCATGTTCTTTAGGCCATATGAAGCATTATCCTCTGAGGAAAGAGATCAACATGTAAAAATCCTAAACTCAGTGTACAGTCTGCCAATATTTATGGCAACGAAATATTTTAGTGGCCAACTTCCTATACTTAATTCTAAAATTAAACTCTTTCTGGCTTTATATGGTGTATCTGCAACTCCATTCAGCATTCTAAAAATAACTGCACACTACAGCTGAGAGGATTAATTTCTCCTTTCATACAGGGAAAGCCTGGGGCAATGTGATATTTCCAAGGCCAGGGATCACGCAGAAAATAAGGTCCTGTGAGTGACCGTATACTTCCAAAGAGTATTAATGTGAAGTCAAGCATCCTTGACCAACAGACAAACTGCCTGCAAGGAAAACAGAAGGGCTGCAAACCTGGAAAATGATACATTTGTGCATAGCACACGGAGATAGGAAGGCAACAACGAGGCACATCCGAATCCAATGGTTTGGTTTTTGAATGTAGAATAAAATGGCGTCTAATAAAGCAGTTGAAAGTAGCACATTTATTTATTTTTATTTTTACTCTTGACTGCATTTCTACAACGAATTAAGAATTTAAGTCAATAAATATTTTTTTGGGTTATCTGTAAATCTCATTAAATTTAGAATAAAGATGTGATGACGGTACCTTGAAAACCTGTCTGAAGTTTCCTGAAGCAAAGCGTTGTCGACGGACCGGCCTCGGCGATTGCTTTACGTGTAGAATTTTTATGTTGCCTCAAAAATAGGCTACAGGTCAACTCCGCCCCTTCCCTGACATTCAGCCAATGCGATTAAAGCGTCAAGCCTACGAATGGAAAGGGATTGAAGCGTCAAACTTGTTGACTCTTCATTTGCGGATGCAAACATTAGGAGACGCAAAACACTTGAAACAAATCTGGCGATGGTTGACATGTTTCGCGCGCCAACGGGTCAAATACAAACCAGTAGGTACGTTCACACACAAAAAGTTGCCTGTGTAGTAATTAACTGATCGGGAATGGACCCTTTTCACATTTCCGCGGTTCTCAGAAGCGGAAGTCGTCATTTGCTAAACGTCTATAGTAGTGAATGGGAGACGAAATCAAATTTTTATATTCCCATTTGCTCCGATAGCAAATCCATGATAGCATTTTCACAATTTACCAAAAGAAAGAAAAAATATAGAGAGCAGTCAGAAGTGAAGTAAAGTGACATGTTGCTAAGTATGGTGACCCATACTCCGAATTTGTGCTCTGCATTTAACCCATCCAAGTGCGCACACACACACACACACCGTGAACACACACCCGGAGCAGTGGGCAGCCATTGCTGCGGCACCCGGGGAGCAGTTGGGGGTACGGTGCCTTGCTCAAGGGTCTCACCTCAGTCGTGGTATTGAGGGTGGAGAGAGCGCTGGATATTCACTCCCCTCACCGACAATCCCTGCCGGATCTGAGACTCAAACCCATGACCTTTGGGTTACAAGTCCGATTCTCTATCCATTAGGCCACGACTGCCCCAGTAATAATTATGTAAAATTTGCTGTCACTCCCCCACCTGTTGTATTAAATGGTTTGTTCACCCAAAAAATAAATTTCTGTCATTAATTACTCACCCTCATGTCGTCCTAAACCCGCAAGACCTTCGTTCATCTTCGGAAAACAAATTAAAATATTTTAATGAAATCCTAGTGTTTCTGAACCACACATAGCCAGCAACATCATTGCACCTTTCAAGGTCCAGAAAGGTATTAAAGACATCGTTAAAATAGTCCATGTGACTGCAGTGGTTCAACCTTAATGTTATGAAGTGATGAGAATACTTTTTGTGTGCAAAAACAAAACTAAAATAACGACTTTATTCAACAATTTGAACTGTTGTCATACACAGTTGACATAGTGAACGTAGTGCAGGCTTCGGTGTTTACCTCATGTCGTCCCAAACCCATAAGACCTTCGTTCATCTTCATGACGGTGAGTACTTAATGACAGAAATTTCATTTTTGGGTGAACTAACCCTTTAAACACCCCCGCAGCAGTGTTTAGCTTTTGTAATTTACTGCTAGGGTGATATAGCCTAACACAAAGTACTGCACTGTAAAGTAAAAAGGTAAATTAAAATATGAATAACTTCTCTAGATTTGCGATGCTGATAACTGGAAATGGGCCATCACAGTCTGTGAAAACGGTCCATCAGGGTAGGAACTTAAAGGTTTAGTTCACCCCAAAATGAAAATTCTGTCATTAATTATTCCCTCATATGGAAAGCCGTTTCCACCACTAAATAAAAAAAAACAAAAACAGTAATTACAACTTTTTATCTCAGAATTCTGACTTTGTAACTCCCAATTGTGAGAAAAAAAGTCAGGACTCTGAGATAAAAACTATTGCGAGTTTATATTTCAGAATTGTGACTTTGTATCATGCAATTGCGAGTTTATATCTCAGAATTGTGACTTTATAACTCGTAATTGTGAGGAAAAAAAGTCTGAATTGTGAGATAAAATGTCGCAATTACTGTTTTAATTTTTTTATTTAATGGAAATGGGCTTCCATGCCCTCATGTTGCTCCAAAACCATAGGACATTTGTTTATCTTCAGAACACAAATGAAGATTTTGATGAAAACTGAGAAATGTCTGTCTCTCCATAAGCTCAAACGTGCTGCGTAACCAATGAGGTTAATTCTTTGTGTGTTACGCAGCACATTTGAGCTTCCGGAAGAGGTTTGTTCTTGTGTGTCATTCAAGTTCAGTTGAGCTTAGCATCTGTTTATGTTTGCTGATCAAGGTTTATATGTGAATATAAGCCTAAATTCAATCTGTCCATCATAAAAAGTGATTGAGTCTCTTCATAAAATTTGAACTAAACCGCTCGATTCATATGGATTAGTTTACCGATCTCTTTATGAACTTTTTGAAGCGTAATAGATAAAGTTGCAAAGGCAGTCAATGGAGGGACAGACATCTCTCAAATTTCATCAAAAATATCTTAATTTGTGTTCTGAGGTGTACAAAAGTCTTACAGGTGTGGAACAACATGAGGGTGAGTAATTAATGACAGAATTTTCATTTTGGGGTGAACTAACCCTTTAAGGCAAGTTAGATTTTGAACACGGACATGGAAAATATTTTAAAGACTTTGAAACATAATATTCCCTTTTACCTGATATTTACATAATGAAGTAGGCTATTTACATTTACATGTATTTAATGCTTTGCTTTTATCCATGTGATATGCCTGCAGTGCTCTTCTTCTTTCATTCCACCATACTAATTCTTGCAAAGGAAAATGTTCTAATAAACAATTATATGTCCTAATTAACAATTAAAACAAACGGCGAATGCATGAATGCTTTAGATGTGGGACTCAATGCTGCACGTGGAACAGGTGAGCGGGAGAGTGCCGCAGGCATCTGTAGCAGTTGTCACAGACAGAGAGAGGCCCGTGGGAGCACCTGGCTGATTACATACAGGGCCCACTGGGCCGGTTCAGCGACAGGACAGCTCAATTATAGCAGTAAGCAGAGACAACAGAGTGAAATTAAAGTTGATAACAGGACAGTGTCATGTGCGGGACAGGAAGGAGAGCGTCTGAGCGTGTGTGTTCAGGGATAAGGGAGATGTCAAACTGCTCTCAGGAGAGTGCTGCCATGGGAGGTCCTGTGAGCAGATGCATGCTGGTGTGTTAGCTTGAAACTGAATGAAGTGTCTTTAAACAACACTGATCTCTAGAAAGCGTCAAACACTAAGGGCTGTATAATTAAGTCAATTGCGGTGAGTGTGTTAGAGGAACATTATCCTGTCTGGTACAGGCTCTTATGGCTCTATTGTGGTCTGTTGAGGTTCTGCTTACCATCTTCTTTATAGTGGCTTTGCATGGGCTGAGAGGTGTGCCCTTTCTTTTGCAGTATATATGATGGAATCAAGTTACTTTTGTTAGTTTTAAGTGGTAAACACACACACAAAAGATTTACACACACACAAAAGACCGCTTAAGTAAACTCAAAAGTGAGCTTAGTGAAAAATGACAGTTCTTTTTAAATTTACATTGTCCTTGACCTTGAAAGTGGACTTAGCACTCATTTTGGCCAATTTAATCTGCAATATGGTCCATTATTCAACATTATTATACCAGCGTGGTAATATTAAAATAATTTTGCAAATGGCAAAAGACGCCAAACAAATAACATAAATGTGTAGACTTCACAGACATAACTTATAATACAGTTTTGTAAATACAGCTTTGCTTGCAAAGTTCAGAGGTTTTCGAAATTGGGTTCAGGGGACTCCCAGTGGGCTGAAAGAGGGTACTAGAGGGTTCATGGATTTTTTTTGTTTTAGATCTGTGAAAGTTCTATTTTCTACAAAGTTCTACAAACCATAAAACTGCTTTATAAAGATCAGGGTTCATTCGTACACATTTTACCAATACATTTCCATGACTTTTGAGGCCAAATATATGACCTAATGTTCAATGAAAGTCTTTGTATACAATATTATCAATTAAGCCAGGGCCTAAATTTAGTTTTGGAAAATGGGGTAGGGTGGCAAATCTATCATTATTTTCCTGTTTATCATTTTTTTTAGCTGCTTTTGTAATGGATCAAGTTGTCAAAAGTACGGACTTCAGTACCTAGTCAGTACTGAAATTTTAAAATGTTGATTCTTTGAGCGCTGTTGAATGGATTCATAAACACCTGTGATTGGCCACTGTGTTCACATCTCATCGGATATGTCTGTGATTGGCTTCAATGATCAATGATGTAAAAATGTTGTAAATAGTCACCAATGAAGCTCTTCACAAAGCGCTTACACATATACACACGGGAGTGTTTGAAAGCAGGCATCTATCGCAGACCAGTCTGCTGATAGACGCCTGCTTTCAAACGCTCCCGCTTTCAAAACGCTTTCAAATTCAAACACTTCCGTGTGCTTTCAAACGCTCCCGTGCATTGATCATTGTAGCCAATCAAAGACATATCCGATAAGCGCATCAACACAATGGCCAATCAGAAGTGTTTACGAATCCGCTCAGCAGCGCTCAAAGCGTCACATTCTTAAAATTTCAGTACCGATAGATACCGAAGTTGGTACATTTGACAACTCTAGTAATGGACGTAGGCCGGTAAGAGCTGTGTGTGTAAACCCCACTCCCCTAATCTCAAGAGGCACTCTAGTGACTAACGTTAGAGACTGCAGACTTTAGCCTCCTTGTTAGAGTGCCCGACTCCCATGCCGGCGGACCCGGGTTTGAGTCCTGCTTAGAGCGGGCGGTTCGAACAGGAGGGGTTACACTTTGAATTTGAAACAATCTGTATTTTATAAAGCACTCTATAAATAAAAGTTACTTGATGTGACTTGATGTGACTCTTTTCCCAAGAGAGACTCAGCTGAATAGTTTCCCTGTGTGTATAGCAAACTATAGTATGGCTCTGTCCCAAATGGCACACTTCATCATAGCACTTTCGGTCTTGTGGACTTACAATGGCTGCTGCATGTCCATTAAGTCCACGAGACCGTAGGGTGTCCCATTTGTCAATTTGTCAACCTTTGCGGTCGACATGCGCCCTCAATGCACACTTTTGCACTGGTGCGAGCTCCGCAGCACACATCTTCCCGACAGTCAAAGCGGCGTTACGTCACGAAAGTGTAAACTCATAGGAAGACTGCGAGAGTTTAGGGTGCCATTTGAGACAAGGCCTATGTCACAGTCAGCTGTTCATATATTAAAGCTTATAACTGTTTCCTAAGAGCTGCATTAGCACTGCATCAATTAGCTTGTGCATATAGTTTCAATTTGACCACAGGTAGTACAGCAACAAAAATACTCAAAAGTACTCATGTTCAGTATTGCAAATGGAGCCAAGGACAAATCAATTTAGGATAAATTGTCATTTTATAGAGTAAAAACACATTTCATTTTAAACTGAGCTCACTTTGTCTGTACAAGCTTGTGAATAATGAACATCCTAAATCTTTATTAGTGTTACCTTGGTGATCGTACTGGCACAAGAGACTGTTAAAAAATAGCACTGTCAGAGCTCTACATATTGTTATTGCTCTGCCAAATAGTAAGACATGATGACAGCAAAGAATCTGATCATGTATTTTGAGCCTGACATATAATGACCTGACCATGCATCTACTCAAACCCAGCGCTTACAACTGCTGCCAATTCGAGGATGATTTAAAGTAGTTAGCAAGTTTTCTCTGCCAAACTGTATGTATGTGTAATTTTGTGCAGATGGGTGGACTGATGAGTGCTGAGCCGTTGGTGTGGTTTATGGTCTAACATTGACCAAGCAGCCAGATGCAATGCGAAGGATGTGGTTTTCGGACATGAACTTCATATCATTATGGGAAAGAGTATGATGTTTTTTCTTTTTCTATCCTGATTTACAGCAATCTGAATTTTCCTTCTTACAGATGTAGCGAGACCAATTACATCCCGTAGGAATAAGTTTAGTAAGTACTCCTTCTTGGATATACGGCAAAATACGGAAAGTGCAAACTTAAATAACCTCTCGCCTTCCGCGTTTGTACAAATTTGTTAAAAGATCTATGTATCTCTGCATGGGGAGAGATTGGTTTGCTTGGAAATACAAAGTGGTCTTCACACAAATAGTCATTTCAAACCATGTCATTTACTTAAATCTTATTAGCACAGAGTGAACCTTTGAAAAACAGATGAAGCTATACTGTGAATGTAAACATTTCGTGAGAGATATTTTATCCCCTCCTCAGAGGTCTTGATTTATACACACTGGTCGCACACAGTTCCTAGACTTCAGTTTTTCCATATGCCGTCTCAGAGTGCCAGATTATCTAAACTCCTGGAGACGGCTGAAATGAATATTTCTTTTGGCTCTGGACTTGTCAGCATGAAATTAGGCGTTCGCTAAAATAACGGCTGGTGTCAAAGTTGTACATTGTCTCAGGAATCTTCTGTCTGCCAAGAGGAGAGAGAGGTGTGAGAAGAGGGAGTTACCCTGCTGTCTTTCATTTAGAGCAGTGCTTCTCTAACTGGGGTACGCCGACTGCCCCAGGTGGTACACGGCAGGACTCTGTGAATTGACTATACAATTTAATTTAACTTGGTATTTATAAAAAGGTGATTGTGACCGATCTCAGAATTAAAAAATTTTCTGTAATTGTGACTTTAGTTTATATATCTCATTGTGCAATTGCAATTACAACTTCAAATCTCACAGTGTGACTTTATTTCTCACCATTTAGACTAAATTTAACAATGTGATTTGATACCTTGCAAGTGTGACTTTATATCTTACATTTGCAACTTTGTCACAATGTGACTTCATACCTCGCAAATGCAATGTTATTTGTTGCATTGCGGCTATATATCTCGCAATTGCATTTATCTTTCACAGTGTTACTTTATATTGTGACTTTAAATCTCACAATGAGACTTTATTTCTTATTTTTAAATTTATCTCACAATTTTCTTTTGTATTTTGTACTCTAAAGCAGAAACAAGCTTCCATAAATTTAGGGATTAAAGTTCTCGCTACAACAGATTTGCTTGGGTCAAAAATAGTATGAAAATTAACCAAACCCCCCCCACCCCCAATTCAAGATACAGGGACAAAAAAATGCCCCTGCACAATTAAAGTAAATCTAATATGTCATACATCTAAATGTGGATTACATTTAGATCTGCTCATGTTGCATCAAAGGTTTCTTTTTATTCATAGTTTTTTGCAGCGTTTGGACTGCAAACTGCCATTAGAAAAGCTGTTCTAAAAAGTTATTTTCCCTTAAAATGTTATTGGTCTCGAGTATTTAAATAGCATGAAGGACTTTGTCTGAAAAAGTTGCCTTTTCAGTCAGAAGATTTTTTTTTTTTGCTTTAATCCCCGTATATTTCTTATCTATATATAATTTTAATACAGCTTTGAGACTGCATGTCTGGTTTAGGCCAATTTGGGAGGCAACAAGACTATCTGCAAAGCCTCCCATGTGCGCTAACAAAGCCTGTTGGATTATTTTCAATGTAAGAAACACTGCATCTCAATTTCCTTGTTGACATCTGGTAAAAGCATCACAGCAGTGAAATATCGATTAATCAATAATAAAACGGTAATGAGAGATGACATATCCGTTTGCATGTGGTTAGCAAAAGCCAGCGAGTTATTAATCACATATCAGATTTAGCAAGGCGTACTGAAATTGTGTTGCATGTCAACATTTGGCTTCCCCCACCCAAAACATGTGCTCCAAATGAGGCTTTAAATGCGTTTCCCTGCTATTCCAAGAGAGCAGCAGGATCTGATGGAGTGTTGCCTTCAGACTGCCAACGGGTCACGAATCAGAGTCAGAGGAGGGCGAATAAAATCAATGCTTCATATCTCACAATGTGCTTCATTCATCATCACTAACCTTTATTTACGATGTCTGGTCAACTAGTACATGTCAGGACTCTCGAGAACCAAATATTCGATCCAACCCATAAATATTTATGAGATTTTCTCCCATTTATGTACAGCATTACGTCAGTATTGTTTAATCGCTTGTTCGGTTAAATTTACGATAGAGTCTGTGCCACGTTATGCTAAGAATTATGACCCATACAATGTTTTGTTGCCATTTTTTCTGTCTCAGGTTTACAAACAAGGCTGTTAAACCCAAATCCAACACATAAAACATTTCTCATTTCATGCTCAGATTTGCAACGTTAAGTCAAGCTCGACTTTCATCCGAGGCCCACAGAAACCAGCTGTGTTTAAGTCCAGGCTTTGTACAGTATCAGAGGTGCTGGAACTTTGTCAAGAAAAAGATGTAATGAGATCTAAGGCACTGAACAAATGTCCCTGGGAGATTTACTCCAGGCAAACGGCACAGGCTGACCATAGTTCAAACCTTCAGTCTGATTTATGTGCTACTTTATCTGATTTAATGAGCATTTCAACAATTAGCTTAGCCTGTATCAGGGCGCTCGGTGCGGCCTATCAGTCATGACCTGCGAAAATGCAGCTGCTTTTTTAACGATGGCAAACATGGGGTTTCGTTTTAATGGGCGGATCTCACAGCTCGGTCACAGGCGAGGCTCATTATGCCATCTTGTAAGGGGAGCCGTCACTTCACCCTTTTTTCCTCCATTTCAGCCACTGACTTTTAGAGGAATAATATATCATCTCTTAAAATAGTCCGTCCCACGCTGCAGGTAGGAGAGATTTCCACAGAGGAAGATTGGAAGATCAATTAGAGCCACGAGGCAGCTTGTTGTCACTGACGCATCATTAGTAGCTTAATCAAGAGTAGTTTGATGCTTCTTCAACCAAAAATGAATTCAAAGTCCATCCCCTAGTGCAGCAAATGAGGCATGGTGTTTTGATTTCTTTGGTCAATATACTGGAAAGACACATGGCCACTGTTATTGTGTTGACATGTGAAGGGGTCGGTGAAAGATTTCTCCATTTCACCCCCTGTGTATATTGTGAAATGTAGTTAGGTGTTGCACGATGAGGCTTTGTTAGGCCACATGTCCATAGAGATAGACACACACACACACACTCCAGTATGTGTCTGCAGAGAGGTGGAAGAACAAAAGTCCAGCAGCACCACTGAGATTATAGCCTTAAGAAATATGAAACATGTGCATTGTCATGATGACATGTTGCTAAGCAACTAATAACATTTTTTATACTGATCTTCAGTGTAATGTTTCTTGCAAGGGACGACATGCGGTTTTGCAAAATATAAATCAGAGACATGAATCATGTGTTATTGCAATTTTCATTCATATTCAATGCATTTATATATATCAGGTGAAATTACATTTCTGCTTTGTACAACGGTAAATTTCATTTAAAGCGAAAGAGTAATGCTAACATTAGAAATATTATTATGAAAGGAAATAAATACAGATGTTACCCAATGAAAAAGACTTCTTTAGATTCATCAGTATAACTCAGATTAATTCAGTTGTTTATCAGGCTTCTCTCTCCAACTGGATCTGATTTAATAGTCGGATCCAAGAAGTCTGTGTATGTCTGGAGATTCTTTAGACTTTGCATATGTTGCTAATTAAGCAGACAGTCTGAATCTAGACTCTTCTTAAAGGGATAGTTCACCTATTAATGAAAGTTCTGCCATCTTCAACTTCAGGAAAAGGATGCAAAATCAACCTAAAAGTATATATGATAACTTTGTATGAGAAAGAAAATGTAAGATGTTGTTTAGTTTTGAAAAAACTCTCATGTTCATGAGAGTTCATTAGAGAAGTAGTGATTTATGAATGAATCATTGTTTTGAGTCAGATCTTTTGAATTAATCAGCTTATTCGTTTCACCAAAACTGTCTGAATCTTAACTCACTGACAATACTTGAGTGTTTTTTATTAAGAAACCTCTATATAAACTATATGGAATATAATTCATCATAATGTAAGAAGGGTCTGACATTTAGGACATGTCGATAACACTTTACTATAAGGTCTCATTTGTTAAAGGGGTCCTTTCATGCCCCTTTTCAAAAGATGTAATATAAGTCTCTGGTGTCCCCAGAATGTGTCTGTGAAGTTTTAGCTTGAAATACCCACCAGATCATTTATTATAGCTTGTCAAATTTGCCCCTATTTGGGTGTGAGCAAAAACATACCGTTTTTGTGTGTCACTTTAAATGCAAATGAGCTGCTGCTCCCTGCCCGCTTTCAAAAAAAGGGTGGAGCTTTAACAGATCGTGCTTCGGTTGCTCAACAACAACAAAGCTGGAGAATCTCACACAGCCAAAATGACGATTGTCAGTAAAGGTTCAGCCTTACATTGTTCAAACCGGAGTCAGACACTGATGGAGAGACTCAGGAAGAAGTTACAACTTTTAGAATGCTACTGGATGTTTCTGAATGGTTAGTGGATAAATGTATGTAGTTGCTGTGGAGTTGATTCAGCTCATGAACTAGCATGTGCCGTCATGTTAGTCTTTGTGCAAAACCCGTATGGACCCTCACTATATATAGCTTACCTGTTTTCCCAACAGAGCCACACACCAGGCTGACGTTTATGATTGCTATCAAATGCTGTGAATGGAACAAAAGGGGAGCAAAATCTGAGTGGCTCGTTTTTTCACATGCTTGCAGAGAAAGGCTTGCCAACATAAAGTTACTTGGTTGTCCTATTTCACATTTTCTGAGTTGGTAGATTCACCAGGGACCTGAATATAGCACTTAAACACGAAAAAAGTCAGATTTTCATGATATGTCTGTCCCCTTTAACACTAGTTATTGCATGCATGTTATTTATGAACAAACAATGAGCTCTTACAGAATTTATTAACCTTTGTTAAATGTGTTTGGTATTCCCAAACGGGATCAGGTCTCTGCACTTCTTTTGGACTGGAACTTAGACTACCTCTGTTTGACAGAATCCTGGCATCACTGTAATATACCAACTACCATGTTAGATATTGCCGGGTATCAGTGCTTTAGAAAGGACAGAAACATTAGTAAGGGGGGAGGAGTATTAATATACATCAAAGACAAATTTAAGTGTAATGTAATTGAATTGAACACCCCTTTAGAATGTCTAGCCTTGAATGTAGTTTTATCACCTACTATGTATTTTAATGTTGTTGTCCTCTATAATCCACCTATTCATAATAGTACTTTTTATGATGAATTAAGCCATGTAGTGAAACAATTAGACTCCTATAGAGAGACAATATGGTATGGTGATTTTAATATCAACTGGTCTGATAAAAACTGTAAACAAAAACTAAAAGCATCTTTTACAATATTCAACTATCAAAAAATGGTTGTAGGACCTACAAGGATAACTAGACAGACTAAGACCCTTATTGATCTCACATTTACTAACAAGCCTGAATGTATAACACAGATTTATAATCTTATTACAGGACTCTCGGACCATAACATGACCCTGACTGTTAGGAAATTGACTAGAAAACGTTTGGAGTATTTTGGTAAACCTGACAGTGAAAAAATAAAATACATTATTCCAAAATCTAAAATTGTACAGTTTAAAAGGGAATTTCATAACATAAACTGGGAACAGATTACGGCTCTAGATGATGTAGAGGAGTGCTGTAATGTCATGACAACAGCTATTACAGGATTAACACAAAAATTTACAAAGCAAATAAAATCTAGACAAGAAAAATCAACTGTACCTTGGATTAATAATGAAATACATAAACCTATGCAAAAGCGAGATTTGGCTCTAAAAATATCATTACGTTCAAAACTTAATACTGATCTTTTGAATTATAAAAGTCTAAGAAATAAAGTTGTACTTGAGCTGCGCAAAGCAAAAGCTACATATTACACTCAACTAATTGACAATGCTAAAGGAAACAGTAATTTACTATGGAAGCATCTAAATAATATGACTGACAAATCTAATAAACATAAAAGGATCACAGAACTTACCATCAATGGCAATACCATAACTAGTAGTGCAACTATGGCAAATGAATTTAATTCATATTTTTTACAATCAGTTGAAGAATTGACACAAAGTTTTCAACCTGTAGATAGTCAAATCTCTTCTGCGAGAATTGTTTCAACAGATTGTTTTTGTATTAAAGAGATTCAAGAAGTAAAAGTTATTGACATAATCAATAAACTTTCAAATTCCAAATCTAATGACATTTATAATATGAATAGTTGTTTTCTTAAAAAATATAGAGATGTTCTTGTCAAACCATTGACACATCTTGTTAATCTATCCATAAGAACCTGTACATTCCCTAGTGCTTGGAAAAAAAGCAGTAATTATCCCAGTATTCAAAACAGGAAGTCAGGACTCTGTGTAACTATCGTCCTATATCAATTTGACCAGTTTGATCTAAAGTTATCGAAAAAGTTGTAGCAGCACAATTGATTGACTATTTAGAAGCCAGACAGCTCCTCCACCCACAGCAATTTGGATTCAGACCAGGGTACTCAACTGAATTGGCAAACTGTTGTTTAATTAAAAAATTTTAAAAGTCCCTGGATAAGGGCAAGGTGGTGGGAGCTGTCTTTATCGACCTTAAAAAGGCCTTTGACACGGTCAATCATAGTTTACTCTTATCTAAAATGTTAGGTTTTAATTTCTCTGCTGAGGCAGTTACGTGGTTTACTTCTTACCTTCAGTCTAGAGCACAGGGTGTTAAAATAGATCAAGACATATCTGCATTTTCAAAAATCAAAATGGGCATTCCGCAAGGCTCTATACTTGGACCTTTGCTGTTCAGTCTCTTTATAAATGACTTACCTCTGCACTGCTCAGGGGCCAGTTGTCAGCTTTATGCGGATGACGCAGTTCTTTATACCTCTGCTAAGTCACCTGAACAGGCTGTAGAGGCATTGTCTGTTTGTATGTCTCACATCCAACAGTGGCTCATAAATTAGTTAGTTTTAAATTTGTCAAAAACAGATTCTATGTGTTTTTCTATTAGGAAACTTTATTTAATTTAAAAGGAAATTTCAATATAATTTACAAAATGAAAAAAATCACTCTGTTACAGAATTTAAATATCTTGGATTGGTCCTAGATTCTCAACTTAAATTTGATAAACATATAAAGAAAATTTCAAAAACAATACAAAGTAATCTTAATTGTTTTAAACTAATTAGAAATTACATTCCAAACCAGGCAGCCCTTCTGTACATGCATGCTATGGTATTCTCTCATTTCTCATACTGAGTGACAGCATGGGCACAGGCTGCTCCTACTGCAACCAAACGTATTGGCTCTTTATACAATCGAGCAATAAAAATTATGGACAAAAAGCCAATCCGATATCATCATTGTACCATCCTTAAGAAATATAATTTATTGAGTTTTGATGGATTTATAAATTTTTGTTTTTTTTAATTAATTTATAAATGTATCAATCATTTATCGCCTGAGCTGTTAAGTAAATTTGTTGAGAGACAGAACAGCAGTAGAGTCACGAGAAGCACTACATACCACGACTGTAAAATTCCATACTGCAGGACTAGCTTTGGTCAGACAGCCTTCTCTGTTAGGAGCTCTAATCTCTGGAACTTATTACCATCTGACATTAAAACTATCCCTGACTTTAAAATGTTTTCTTCCAGACTTAAGACTTGGTTAAAGACAAACCAGAACTGTACTCATTTTTTAATACTGTAACTATACTGTGTATGCTTGGAAGATACAGAGTTTTATTATTTGAGCAATATATTATTGTATGAACTGGTTTCTGGATATTTTATTGTATTTACTGTTGTTTCTTTTTTTTTATTTGGACTGTTAAAAGCCCTTCTAGGGACAGGTGTTGCGAATTAGCTACGGCTATATACACTGTGATACAGACATCAGATTGTTTTGCTATAATGATCTATGTTGGTGGTATCTGTCCCTATCAAATAAACCATAAATAAAATAAAAAAATGTTCATGTTAGTACACAGTGCATTAACTAATGTTAACCGATATAACTTTCAATCTTAAAATGTATAGTAAATGTTGAGATTAACTAAGATTAATAAATGCTTTGTTCATTGTTATGTTAGTTAATAATGTTAACAAATGAAACCTTATTGTAAAGTGTTACTCAAATTTCTAAATGTAAAAAAATGTATATACATATATTTAGTAATTGAGTAATTATATCAGTTATGTTATAATCAGGGCTGGAAATGGCTGAGATTCACTGGGGGGACTCTATATGGGAATGATTTTATTTTTTTTTTTTACTTTCAATGACTTTTCAGATATATTTAAATATAAGATATTATACAATTATATAATATGCTAACATTAAACAGGACTATTTCATGTTTCCTCCAACAATATTTTCTTAATTATCAAGCAAGCACATGAAAGGTCAATGAACAACATTTATGAATTGTGTGTGGCACAAAAATGTTCATTCAACAGAATCTTTGCTTGGAGAAAATAACCTGTTTGATTTTGGCCAAATTAAAGATAAATTGTCTAGGAATTTGCATATGTGGTGCAGACTGAATTGAACAAGTCACAAACATTTTAAATACATTTATCCTCGGGTTAAAGAAAACTGAATGTTTTGGATGGCCACCTCTCAGTTTAGTGTACTCTGAAAATCAACAATTACACATTTAAAAGGGAATCCAGTTTTAATGCAAAAGGAAGCTGATTTGCATTCTAAAAAGCAAAATAATTTGGATAATAAAGTAAATATAATAATATTCACTCATCCCTTTTCTTAAACAATGGTTAAAAGGGTTGAAATGTGATGTTTATCATTTTATAAAACTTTTTGAGGATGTTACCATAGGCATGGAGTTTTTTTTTTTTTAAAAACATTGCTACCTGAACATGCAGTTTTATTCTAATATTCGCTGAAATAATTTCAACTGCTGATTTTTACTAAATAAGCTGCAAGATTCTGGAAATTTAGAATCACATTTTTTAAAANGAACGCCGTCCCCCCTTGAAATTCACTCCGGGGACGCCGTCCCCCCGCGTTACCCCCCATTTCCACCCCTGGTTATAATGTGTAAATGTCTATGTTAGAAATAAAATGATTTGGTTTTTCTGCAGCTATATATTTTACTGCAGAAAAACAGAAAATAAACCAGACACCCGTGTCGGTCACAGAAGGTGAACTTTCCGCTGGATAAAAATTGTAGAATGCCATTTTCTTCCTCCCAGTAAACACAGTGAAAACTGGTAGTAAAACTATTTGACACAGTTAAATTAATCACATTTCTGTGCCTCAGGCGTCCCATGCGAATCCCCACATGGTGCCAGCACAGGCAGGATATTGGCACACTTGGAAAGATTGGCAGATAGAAAAGGACCGTCTGTCAATATGCCTTTTTCTATTTTAGAAAAACCTAGACCTTTAATGTTTGCAAATACCACATATGCTTTCAGAACGTAGTTTTATAAAAGGTGTTTTTGTGCTTTTCTTGAAGATAAATGATTTGGATCTCTTAGATAAACAGGGCCGTTGATGTTTACGTGATTAAAAACACTGTCGTGGCAGTCTAACCGAGGAAAGTCAAGGTTTATGAGCAGGCCGCATACAGTAATGATTTCTGGAGAAAGCTCAAGGCTGACGGAGACATAATAGGCCGGTTCTGCCTCTCATGTGGTCCTATCTGAGAGTGACTCATGCAATACTTAATCCTGGTGATTCAGGGAGGGAAACCCGACATTTTATGTAAAGCAAAAGCCTTGAATTATAGGATTTTATCATTTATTTGATCTTTTATTATTTATTTTATCTTTTACGGCGACATATGCTGGTCCGGTTGGTAATGAATTGGGCTGCAATTTGTCAGTGAGGAGCGATATAATCTCTTGTTCTTTATCTGCTCTGAAATGAGTAGTATTCTCTACGGAGGACCGTAAAACAACACATTGTGTCACTGATTAGCCAAATCCATTATGCTCTAATTAAATCACTAGATACTGCACATTACTGCTCTGAGCGCTGCAGTGGCCTTTATCACTGAAGTCCACAGATAATTATTTGATTAGCTTGTTTTCACTTTGCAGTTCTTACTTTTTACAGAATATTTTAGACATTCTCACTTTTTATTTTCATATTTCTTTTAACATTGCACATATTCTTGTTTAATAAATCTGTCTAAAAGACTGTAAAAACAAACTGTTCAGTCTTATATTCTGCACCCAGCTTGTTTTTAATAGGTTAAAAGTTTCGATTTAGTGGAAACACTGAAAAAGTTTAATGCATTTCCTCATGTCATAGTGCTTGCTTCCTCATTTTACCCTTTAGCCGGATGTTAGAGCACTCTTGTCTTAAGCTAAGCCACCTGGTGAGAGGGCAGCTGAGTTAATTGTCAGATCGCTGTGACCCCTGAGGTGTCTTGTACTTTTGAAATATCACGTTATTTGTCTTTTCCCACCATTTTCTCTCTCTAAAAGATACACTACCTTTCAAAAGCCCACTGTTTTGGGATCAGTAGAAAATATTTTACAATGTTACTGTTTTTAATGTATTTTTGATCAAATAAATGCAGCATTAGTGAGCATAATAGACTTATTTTCAAAAATCTTACCAACCCCAACTTTTGATCGGTAGTGTATTTACAGGTTGTAACTTACTCAAATTTTTCAAAATTTTTTGTTCTCTGATTTTAATTTTTGTCTTCTTATATAGTCAGTACATACAGACACATTAGGACTTTTATATTCTCTCAGTGTCCAATGTCTTTCCAGGTGTCTTAAATATCCTGACATGTATACGCCATACCGTAATATAACAGAATATGTTTATTCTGAACGACGCTTGATGGGGGGTGAATAAATTGAGACAGATTAACAGTAATTGGCAATTTTACAGAAGACAAAATAATGAAAATAAATGGGAAACCGTACACTCGTTCTCTCGGACACTTCTAGCATTCCTAACCCAGCGTGTCATGCGGTTGTATCTGTCCAGCTAATAAATTTACCCCAAACAGCGAGACGCTGACGGCAGGTTTCCCCTTGCAAAGCTCTCACCGCACATTAACTTATAAGTACCCGACACATGGAAATTGGCTTTTTACATTTTCTGCCCCTCTGCTCCTTTGGAACTTATCCCAGACAGATGTGTCTTTTTGAAAGATTACATTGAACTGCAACCAAAAAAATAAGAAGTAAAATAAAAAATCACCTCCATTAGAGTCAGTCGAGATGTTAGAGAGATATTAACAGGTTAGCGAGGTGCAGGGTGCTTCTAGATCATTTTAACTGTCACTGCCAGGAATTTTTTTCCAGGTACAAATTTATTTTGGGATATAAGGTGCCAAAACATCACAGGTGTTGTTGTGAAAATACCATCTGGTTCATTAATTTAAAGTATTCCAGAAAACTGCAGACCCCCCCTAGGAATGATATACGAGCTGAATGTATTCCACAAGCAGACTTAGCATTTTAAATACCACTCTGCAAAGAAAGGAAACTTCAGATAGCTTAAGTGCTCACAGCATGTGTAAATTGATTAGAGACGAAAGTGTAAAAAAACCAACTGCTGAGGAATTCCTAGTGGTTATGATGATGAAATAGGCTGACAGACTATTGCCTAGTGGTTGAGAGTAACTGGCTTTTCAGTACCGACACCTGGAAGTGACCTGTGGGGTAGCAGGGCCGACCTGTCTTTGCACCGTTTGACACATTCACCCCGAGGGGGCAGAAAAGCTGTAGTCTCCCACACTCTCTGCTTAACCTCCCGTCACTCTGGGGCAGCAAGTAAGACCCATTTGAACCCCAATAAAGGAGGCAACTACTCACATATGCCTCATCTAAGCCAAAAAACAGGTCCAGCGTTACCAGTTAAATATTGCTGCCGTTTTGAATGCATAGTTTACCCTGACGTTTATGCATTTGGGAATTCTATTCACACATTTTACTTTAAACAACTTATCATTGTTTTATGTACTGCTATTGGCGCCACACCATTATTTAAATTCAAAACAAAAATGTGAACACAATTACATTTTCCCCAAGCCGTTTAGTGTTGCGATGATAGATTACAAATAAACCACCACTAAACTGCACACACTTAAGGAAAAATTATTTTCAATGCTTTTACATCCTCTCGCAAAACTTGCAACACTTTTGTGATGGAAATAATATGAGGGGGGACAAAACTATATGGACCCTTTTCACATTTCTGACTTCTTGGAAACAGAAGTCATCATAGTTTGGTCAATTTCTGTAGTGTTGAATAGAAACAGCACATTATTTTTTTTTAATGTTTCCATTTGATCTAATACCAAATGATAAAATCCACGATAGTAGTTCTGTGACTTTCCAAAAGAGGTAAAAATGCATTATGCTCTAATTAAATCACTAGATACTGCACATTACTGCTCTGAGCGCTGCAGTGGCCTTTATCACTGAAGTCCACAGATAATTATTTGATTAGCTTGTTTTCACTTAGCAGTTCTTACTTTTTACAGAATATTTTAGACATTCTCACTTTTTATTTTCATATTTCTTTTAACATTGCACATATTCTTGTTTAATAAATCTGTCTAAAAGACTGTAAAAACAAACTGTTCAGTCTTATATCCTGCACCCAGCTTGTTTTTAAAAGTTTCGTTTTACACTGAAAAAGTTTAATGCATTTCCTCATGTCATAGTGCTTGCTTCCTTTACATATATATATATATATATAATATATATCCTTGAGGGTATGAAATATTTAGCAAGAGAAAGCAAAAGTTTTTAAATATAATTCCCCTATTTTCCATCACCATGTCCCCTTAAGGGTTCTGTATGTACTGTAAATATTCTATAACAAAAAAGTTTGACTTAATGTTATTTGCTAGATGTGTGGAGCAGATTTCTTGTCATAAGTCAAAAGTTTCTACACTCTCACACTTTATAAAGAATACAAATAATACAATATAACAGTTTAAACCAAAGTATACAAGATAAACAGCATCATTTTATAATAAACACTGCATGCAGTAAATAATTATGTTCACCTGCTGTGAGTGAAGTATACTCCATTATGAGTTGATTTGGCACCGTAAAAACAAAAGGGAATAAATGCTTAAAGTGTTGTAATGGGCATCTGGCAGCCATGCTGTTAAAGTCAACACAATACTAATTCACATACATTCATTTTTCCAGTCTACAAGAAGACAATTAAGCATTAATTTGTTTATGATGGAAAAAAATATTCCTCAACAACTTAGTAAGTGGTGTACTATAGCATGTGTTTCCTCTGAAGACATCTGTGTACATCTTTCAGGGATTTCTCACAGACCTCGCTAATGAAACCTAATGAGTGTGGAGACCCGCTCGCTCAGAATGCTGTCAGTGATTGTACAGGTGTTGGCACACGTGAGCAAAAATGCTTGTTACAGGTGTGTGTAAACCCAAAAACATGGAGGAGACTAACTTTTTTTTTTTTTGCTGAGTCTGCCATCCATCTGCTTAATATGTTTATGTTGATAAAGGCAATTTGAAAATGTGTTAATCAAGGAGGTCACCGCTGAGGTCACATACTGAGGTCATCAGCTGCATGACCAATGAAGTTCTCAGCGGGGCCAACACTGAGGTCAGTTCACTTAAGATCTGTAGATGAAATAACAGTGGCTGTTTGTAATGCTAGCTTACTGCACACTGTGCCTACTTAAAAAATACTGTGTGAAAAAGTATTATGCAATGCCAAACTTTTGGAATGGTAGTGTGTTGTCACACAATCTCATTACTTTAATTCAAGGGGTCAAAGTTTATGCTGATTAGCATGCCCACATTAGCCTCTGCTGGTAGATACTGTAAATACACCATATAAGATTTTTTTCTATTGACAGCAATTAAAAATTAACCATATATTCTACTAAATAACTGAATAGCAAGTAACATATATTTGTTTAACAATAATTTCAAACTTTTGAGGTCAAATGGTCAAAAGTGACATTTGTAAGTTACATTTCAAGTAAATGCTGCTATTTTGATCTTTCTGAAATAAAAGCATCACAGTTTCTACAAAAATATTAAGCAGCACAATTCTGTGTTCAAAATCTATAATAATAAGAAGAAATGTTTCTTGAGGCATCGGCATATTAGAATGATTTCTGAAGGATCATGTGACACTGAAGACTGGAGTAATGAATCTGAAAACTCATATTTTGTCGTTACAGAAATAAATGACATTTTAAGATATATTAAAATAGAAAATAGGTATTCTAAATTGTAATAATATTCGGCAAATAAATGCAGCCGTGCATAAGAGATTTTCAAATATCTTACTGACCCCATAATTTGGAACGGTGGTGTATATATCAATATATATTTAATCAATAATGGTTATTAACTATGTGACTAGTTAAGTTACTTATGTATCACTGACAAGACGAGGAAAAGAAACACAATGGGAGTAGTCAGAACAAGTTTAAGACATGCCCAAGGAAGATCTTATGATTCATCTGACGGTAACTTCTCTGATTTCACTCTGTTGATTTCAGCTGTGATCTTCATAACATTACTCATATCGAACTTCTGTGTGAGTTCACATATGAAGCCATGAATGCTCATATTTCGCCCTCCGTCATAATGCAGAATAAATGCATGCGCACATATCACAAACAAAGCATCAGTGATTGCAATTCTACATCATTTACAGGCAGGCCCAGGGACAGCAATAGCATATTCCAGGCAAATAAATGCAGACGTTTGTGAAACATAAAATTAGAAATATTTTTGTCACTTGGGGATGTCAATAAACAATGAAGACATTGTAATGAGCTATATAAGAAACATCTATCAGCGCAGATAGGAGCAAGCAATAGAGGGATGGTTATTGAATGTTCATGGGTGCTGCTTCCTCTCAGAGTGATGGATCTCGCGCCAGCGCTCCAGGGCTCACGCGACCCCAACACCAGATTAAATCTGACACTCACGACCGCAACTGTCAGGGCCACAAAACGAATGGAAAACCAAGAGCGACAGACTAATTAGGTCTTTCCTGAGAGGTGGTTTATTTTCATATTTACTCCAGAGCGGTGAAGGCCAAATCCCTGCTCGCCCCCTAGAACTACCGTGCCACACAAACAGATCATAATTACAAAGAAAATAGGCCTGATTGCTTTTTGATTGGTTTAATAGGCATATTGAAACATACTTCATCTGTTGGCACATGCAGGGGTTAGAAAAAGCACAGGTTATTGGCCTCTATTAGTACCGAAGACACACATTAATGGCTTTTAATGAATATTGTTTGTATTAATCTTGTCTGTGGTGAAACAGATTGAAGGTGTAGGGCTGGGATTCCATTATTAGTCAAAATTGCACACAAACAGAGAATGAATCATGGATCAAGAACGGCAAAGAATGCTGTAAATTACTAGCCATATTTGCTGATTTATGGGACTGTCCTCCCAGTTTTATGGGTTTGTCAAGAAGATGGAGGGGCTACTGACTCACGTTTTTAGAACGGCTGCTAACAGGGAGTGCTAAGCTATGTGTATAAAAGCTATTATGAGACATTTAACTCTGAATTCAGGGTTTATTTATAAATTACAAACCTTACTTTCTAAATGAAGGAACATTTTAGGTATAATTGACTCTGGGAGAGAAATTACAGGCAAAGTTTTTCGTCATTATAAATCTATCATATATGCTAACAGTGCTAGCAACCAACACATTGTATTTCTAATAATTTGAATAGCTTTGAATTTGCATAGATTTATAATTTCACTTTCTCTTGAAATATTGGCCAAACAGAAAAAGGGAATTAAGCTAAACGATACAAACATTAGAATCAAATTTATTTTAACATATTTTATAGGCTGTATTGATTTATTGTGTTCACTGGGATGTATATTTCCATATTACTGCTGGTTTAATTTACTTTTCATGCCACGATTTACTCCTTTTTTTTAAACCCTCTAATCATAATCATGTTCGTAATCGCAATCATAATAGTAATCATACACTAAATGGTGAGGAGAAGAAAATAAACCCGTCTCGGTTGATTATTGCACCCTCTGCTGGTTCACTAATGGATCAACATGCTTGTTTCTCATATTCTGCCAGACGAAGTGTGTAGTATGCTGCCCACTGAGAATATAAATGAACATTAATTGGACATTATCTCCTTTTTCAGATGGAAGCCTATAGGAATTACCCACTAAATAGCATTTAGAGTTTATTTCAATGAACGCAGCCAGAGATTTGATTGCAAACAAAGGTTAAGCACAAATGCTATCTTCCTGACCTATCACATAAAACGACTATGTACAACAGTTTGCTATTATCGCTTTTAGACATGCTATCACTATGTTTTTATGGCGCATGTTTATGTAATAAGGTTAATGTAATGAGCTAATAATGATTTTCATAAAATATAATTAGGGTTTTTCTTCTTTAATAGTAGGCTATTAAATAAGACTGCATTTTGTTAATGGCATATGCTGTGGGATGAAGGGAGGGGGACCTGGGGGTGGTGAGATCCATGTTTCCATCTCACTTGCTCTATCGGAATCATAATTTTGCCTTTTTTCTGCGGCAGGATTTGTATTTGATCTTCCCTCATGTGTAATTATAGACTCTGCTTTAGCCTTGCCTTCTGTGATATCCAGACCAATAAAATTACACTTCACTCAGTCCATTTTTCATTCCACTGCCACTGTGCTGCTCTCTAAATTTAATCTTAGGTTTGGTGAAGTTGAGATTCCCATGCCAACCACAATACAGTGGTCCCAGATAGAGCCACAGTTGCTTGATTATAGCATTGCCATTGACCTCAAGCATGTACAAAAACAGAAAATTGCTGCAAGTATTCCCGATGCGCCTGCTTGTTTTGATAAGATTTAGATGTTAAGCAGAATGACAGCAGTGCTCTAGAGGAACAACTCCAGAGATCCTGACTGTAAGGCTCAGCAAGTATTACCGTAGATGTCAATTTAGGCCCCATTTCCCAAATACTAGATTTCATAGTTGGACGAGATACTATTGATAGATGTACAAGATTTCATGCCAGACGTCTGATTTCAGCATAACGTCATTAGATTATTTGGAAGCAGTGGCAGTCACACTATTACATTCACACTAGAATGTAATAGCATGAATGTATGCTCTCTGTATGGATTTTGCATTGGCCCTAATATAAACTTGTATTTAGAAAGTAGGCCAAGCTTTGCTGGCTGTTTAATATTATAATATATACTGTTATTGCACAGCTCTCTGAAATACTCTATTCTGATTGCACAGAAGTCAGATATTTCGTAATATTCGCTGTTGTCCATCGCAAATGCTGTCAGACAAGAAGTTATCACCCTTTATTTTGCCACAAGGACCTACTGTCTGTAAATTATCTGTGTGCATAGTATATTATAGCTTTTATATCCCTTTCATAATGTTATATTGTATAACATTGTAATAATGTTTTTAATTAATATTTTTTATTTACATTTTTCCACATGCAACCAGTTCCCAATAGAAGCCCGTTTCCGCCACATTAGAAAAAAAAAATCATGCTTTGGTAAATTATAATTTTAAATTGCTTACTCATATTTATGAGATGAATTATGAGATAAAAAGTCATAACTGTGGCAAAAAGTACATTTTTACATCATATCAACTTTTTATCATGAGTTAGTCTCATAATTTCAACTTTGTGACAATTTTGACTTTTTATCTCTTAACTTTTTTTTGATTTACCAAAGCAAGATTTTTTTTTCTAATGTGGCAGAAATGTGCTTCCATAAGTTCCTTTCCTGCTAAAAGCTCAATATGTCTACATATGATCAGTGTTGGGGAAAATTACTTTTAAAAGTAATGCATTACAATATTCCGTTACTCCCCCAAAAACGTAACTAAAAGTAACTTTTTTATGAAAATTAATGTGTTACATTACTTTTGCGTTACTTTTTCTCACCTGGGCTGGGCTTGCTTATTTGTTTTTTAATAACAACATAAAAAGTTATATTTTTGGCAAATGTTAAGGCCCTTTCACACCAAAAGTGAAATGAATAAGCCTCAGGCTGAAGGAAATGCATATTTACGCCTGTAAATTAGAGGGCGCAGCTCAAACAAATCCATTCTGGATTAAAGAAGAATAGGATTCAGGAGGAAGTTCAATGCTCTTATTTCTAAATCTAATCTAAAGTAATTTTTGCTTATTAGTATGGTTGAATTAGATCATTGAAGCTCAGCAGCAAAGACATTGGTCAATAAAGTGAGATTAAATACATTAAGTATTTTTGTGTAATTTAATATAGTTAATTATTACAGGTTTGCATAAAAGTCTGAGATTGCATTTCACTGTTTTTATTCATTTTGAGCAATTTTTTATGTTTTTGTGCAAGTGAGATGAGTAAATGCATGTTCACATTTAGTCTAGAACAATAATAACCATCGTGTTTACACAACGCACACAACACCTCTGCACTTTATTTCCCTCAACATGGGGACAGGAGAGCTGTCGGTCAATAAATCTGAAAAAGTAACTTAGATATTTTGTAAATTGAAAAATTAATGCGTTACTTTACTAGTTACTTGAAAGAGCAATCTGATTACGTAACTGAAGTTACTTGTAATGCGTTACCCCCAACACTGCTCATAATAACTTTATCTCCCACCATTGCTTGTTGAGAAATGTTTTGATATGAATAATTTCTTCTCAGCTGGGCACAGGACCCTTTAAGAAAGCTGGCCTCCAAAACACTTTCACCGCCCTTATCATGTCCCTCTTGCAGGGGTCTCTAACCCAGCTTCCTACAGGGGGATTAACCCAAAACATGTTTTGTGTGGTGGCACGGAGCGGATCTGGCTGTGGGATTTCAATAAGGCACTATTTCTCTCTTTGCCAGAGAGATAATGGCCCGTATGTAGATGGATCAAGTAACGCTTCCCTTTTGCCTCAGCCGATCTGAAAAACTCCAGGTACAGAATGGAAAAGCGTGAAATAGAATAATAATACTGTCTGCAATGCATTTTGTTCGACACAGCTGCTGCCTCAAAGACCCATTTAGAGTTAAGACTTATATTGTGCTTATAAACAGCCCAGCAGAAGCTAGTAAAGAGGAAAATGAACGAAATGTGATATGTGAACGTCTGGTACTCTCTAGGGTGCTGACTCCTCAGGATACATGTAGATGCAGATAGAACGAGGTTCTTTTTACCACATATTGTGAATAATGAAACTCAAAGCACAGTTAAGGGCTGTTGATGGGAGATTTTCACTGTGAATTGTAGGTTGTGTACATTCACAGTTGGTTGAGAGCTACTCAGAGAATGGATCTAAATTGGACCCCTGAGCACCGGAGCGTGAGGGTTTATGAGTGGCCCTAAAACATCGCAGTTAAGTGAGGATTGGCCTTCTAGTGGTTATTAACTGAATTCAGAAAAGTTTTGAGTTTCACAGTCCACTATGATGACGCTTTTAAAGGTGACTCCAAGCATTTCAGCGACTGCTTGCACTTACTTGTTGTGCTTTACTGTGACTGTTTTTTTAAACTCTGGTGCCATGAATATGACAGGTAACATCCTGTTCCTGGTGTTCTGTCTCGTTAACTAAAAAGTATTTGCATGGCACTACTGAAAATAAACATTTCCCACTCTGACTTTTTGTATGTATGAGTACAGAATAATTCTCTTCTGTCTTTGATCTGCCTACCCTTTCCACAGTAAGGAAGAAATGCTGTCCACAAAATGGCTCCAAATGATGTCCACTTAGACACTAATGAAGCCCAGTTTTGTCTAAACACAGTAGAGGAGTACAAAGAAAAGACAGGATCAGCGTTGGCGTGGCAGCAAAGGGAATAGTGTCTTTGTCTTCTGTTAGCATATGCTGTTAACAATAATACATAGTTCGTACATGAATCATTTCGGCTCATTTGGCACATCTGATGTTGTTCTTTGACAGGATCTTATCTATGTGAAGTTTTAACATGCCATTCCTTAGTCATTGTGTTGTGCGCAGTTGCTTAGACATGTTACTTTGTTCAGCGTGAGATTTTATCATTTAATTGCAGCACATTCTTTGAAATATTTCGCATTGGGTATTTAATTGAATGTATTGTTAGAACACTGTAATACTGTGAAGTTTAAAAGGTTGAGGTATGAATGAGTGTGAAGGGAAAGGCCAGAAAAGCGTTGAGTTTGTGTTTGATTCAGTTTCGGACTCACATTTATACCTGACCTCATATGGACCTGAATAATACAAACATTCAAAAGCTGCAACATGGAGGAATGTCTCTTTTTAATGCTGTAACAGTCTTCGCTGTCCTGAGGGACAGTAAATGCTGCCTATTGTGTTGGTAAAAGCCGTGGATTGCTCCAGAAATGTTTCAGGCTCTTGCAAGAACGAACTTGCTTTGTTTTCGCAAGCCTCCCAGGTTTTCCTTTCGTACTTTTATTTTTATGTTATGACAAAAATACAAGATCTGCAGATGATAGTAATATAAAATAAACACCATCTCTTTGAAAACCATAACATTTAGTCCATGTAGCTCATCTTTCATTAGCATCTGCTGTTATGTCTACCAGTGCGGGAGATCAGAGGTCTGAATCAACTCGTTTAGACACAGCTATATATAATAGTGTTAGTTTGTAAAAACAAAATCAGCCTACCCATAAATCCTATCAGCTTTCTTCTAAACACTGGTCAAGCTGCAGGATCATGCTTGACGCTAACCCGATCATGAGAAAAAATGTGACCATGCATACATTTTTGCTAAACATGTTGTTGCCCTGGGTACACATCTATAGTTTCCAGTGAGTTTCACCAATAAAGATACATTATTTTCATCAATACAGATGGCTAAAATCCTAATGTTCCAAATCAACTTTCTCATTTTCAGCAGAAATGCATTTGTCTACCTGCATTTTAAAATGTCATTTTAAATTTAATCTTTAGAAAAGATGATCGCATTTTCTGATTCGTTTGAGACAGAAACTTGCAACAACATTGCCATAGCTCATGCAAAATGATAGATAGATAGATAGATAGATAGATAGATAGATAGATAGATAGATAGATAGATAGATAGATAGATAGATAGATAGATAGATAGATAGAATTAGATATTAAGACTTGTTTTCATAGAAGATATCTTGACACTTAAGAAAACTTTAAGCTGAAACGTCTGAAACTATTAGCTGAACTTAATAAACATGAGGACATTTTTAGAGTGCAGACATTATATAGAATAGAATGTATTTTAATTAAATGTATTTTGATCAGTGTTGGGGAAAGTTACTTTTAAAAGTAATGCTTTCAAATATTGTGTTACTCCCTAAAAAGTTACTAATTGCATTACTTAGTTATGTTTTATGGAAAGTAATGGGTAACTTTTAGTAACTTTTATGTTACTTTTTCTCACCTGGGCTGGGCTTAATTGCTTTTTAATATAAAAAAAAAAAATATATATATATAATGAATATGAAATGAATAAGCCTCAGGCTGAAGGAAATTCAAATTCACACCTGTACAGTAGAGGGTGCAGTTCAAACAAACCCTTCAGCTGTGCTGCCATTCTGGATTAAAGAAGAATAAGATGCAAGAGAATAAAGTTGAACACTCTCACTTTAGCAATAGAAACAAAAAAATTAAACACAAATGTGATGTTTATCATCATTAAGTAATTTTTGCTTATTAGTGTGGTTGAATTGGATCATTGAAGGTCAGCAGCAAAGACATTGGTTAATAAAGTGAGATTAAATACATAAAGTATATATGAATTATTTCACATATTTAATTATTCCAGGTTTGCAAAATATTCTGAGTTTGCATTTCAATCAATCAATCAATCAATCAGTCATTTCGAAAAAATCATACAGTGTGTACTGGGCATAATCTTGATTTGTGTTAATAGAAGTAAATATTGTGGGGCTTTTAATGCCACTAGTAATGATTTTACCTGGAAATACAATGTACTTCGTGGTTTGCTAAACAACAACAACAAAAAAGTAATGTTTTTCCCATGATATTACAGGTATTTTGAAAAGATTTATTTATTTGTTTAATTTTTTTGTTGCTGCTTGTTCAAATTACTAAAATAAAATGAGCTAAAGCAACACAATTCCTACACATTTTGTCCTAACTTAATTTCATTGTGTTCAGTCCACTTAAATATATCTAGTATTGAAATTTACTTAATCCGTTTGTGTTGGGATTACATGAATGAATTTTGTTGCATTAACTGAAACTGGGCAGTGTTTGTTAGTTCCCAGCATGCACTGCATATGGCTGGATCAAGAGAGAAAATGTTGAAATTAGATGTTATTTTACGTGTTTTTGCAGTAAGATGAAAACAGAGGGATGCTTGATATTGTTTAATAGTGTACAGTGCTCACTTATATTGGAAATATTAGAATGTTTTAAATTTCACTGGGTTACCATTATGGAGCGGAGAGGAGCATTTGCTTAGGCTGTGGACTGGCACTTCACATTCAATTGTTCCTTTGCGCTGAATATTAACATTTAACATGCTAGTGTGTGTCCTATTGTTAGCTAATAGGTTACTGACTACGAGTCTAATGATTCAGTCACATAACACATATATGAAGTTGATTTGTATAAAATAACATATTGGATGGATGGATGAATGAATAATTTGGATGAATGGATCGTGTCAGGGAATCTCACAAAATTCACTTTCAGACTACTTAATTGGGTCACTTAAAAATTACTTAATTTCATCATGTTGAAGTTACATGAACAAATTATATTTGTCTAACTTAATTGATTCAAGTGGGACCGATGTACATTATTAAATCATGTAAATTCAACACACTTTTTTTTCAGTGAACCTGCAATGTCTTTTTAACAAGGTAAACTGTACTCCTGCCTTATGTGCTTACCCTGGTATAGACCTCATTGTTTTGTTTTGTACCATAGCATAAAATAACAGTAGTCAACATTCAGTATGTGTACACATTCAATAAAATAACCAAATAGATGAATAAGAAAATGTCCAGAAGAAATAAAAAAGCTCAGCAGAGAATGTCTCAGATCTGAACCCCAGACATTACAGCTCTGGAAGTGTTCTTGGACAGTTTGAAGGTATTATTGCCCTCATAACTGACTGACATGTAACAGAATCAGACCCTATCCAAACACATAGATGGATTTTAGACCTGGCCGCATAACATGTGGTCCTGCTGTTTAAGCCCAATTCGAGGCATGTGGTTCTCAGTGCTGACCCGTGGAATGTGCACTCGGGATTTTCGCTCTCATACATTTGGCAGGGAATGCAGTTCTCCTGCAGTAAGGTAGTAACGAGTGAAGCCGTCTGATTAGCCGGCTTTAGGAACTGCCAAACATTGTCAGTTAGCTAAACACCCCACGTCTCTCCTGGATTAGGTATTTTAATGCGTGTACCTTGTACTATCCCACTCACCCACACATGCCAGAATTCCACCTTTATTTATAGTGGAATGTTTCTCAGATGTCATTCCTCTTTCCATAAATTATTTCACTCAGTCCATCAATTCTCTACCTCCAGTTCTAAGCCATACAAAGCCAAGGGAGGCCAAAAAAGAGGCCAAACCAATAAAAGCTGCCTGAAGGGAGAGCCTGCCTCACCTCATCTATTAGTATACACAAATCCGGGTTGTTATTTCAGCCTTCGCAAAAGCCATATGTGCAGCGATGAGATTGACATTGTTTTTATTTCAGTCAATACATCGCTCTTTCATCTCTCGCTCTTTTCTCTTTCAGTTCTTACCAATTCAGGGAATAGAAAAAGGAATCATGCAAAGACCCAGTTCAGACCTCAACATTTAAGTCAAAAAGCTTCTGTCTAAAATGGACATTCATGTCCTGTGCCTGCTGGGTCTGCGGTAATAGGGGGTTTCGCACTGGGTAGCAGTGATGTATAAAGTACTTGAAAACTATACTTGAGTAAAAGTATAGATATCTTAACAGAAAATGACTTTGAACATGACTTTTGTCACTGTTTAGAATATTACTTGAGTAAAAGTTTTAAAGTATGTGATATTTTTTGTACTTAAGTATGAAAAGTATTTTTTTTATATATATATTAAACGTACTTCAGTATTGAAAGTAAAAGTACAAGTAAATGTAAAATATAAAAGGAGCGAAAAAATATTATTAAAAATTGTTCTATACANAAAGTATGTGATATTTTTTGTACTTAAGTATGAAAAGTATTTTTTTTATATATATATATTAAACGTACTTCAGTATTGAAAGTAAAAGTACAAGTAAATGTAAAATATAAAAGGAGCGAAAAAATATTATTAAAAATTGTTCTATACACAGTTTGAGCAGCAAGATTGTGTTCAGTTTTAACTCTTTCTTACATTTTGTTTTCTTTGAATAAAAAATGGCAAAATGTTTATTGTAAGTTTTAAATATAAAAATACTAATATATTAATTCATGTAAACATTCATGTTAATTCATAGTGCATTATAACTAATGTAAGAGACAACTTTAAAATGTAAATGTTGAAATTAACAATGAACAATACTTTTATTAACCTTATTTAATGCTACAAATGGACTCTTATTGTAAAGTGTTACCATTTCATATAAATCCAAACAGTCATGCTTAAAAATTGCCATCGTTACACACAAAGGCATAGCATGGGTCTATTATATGTACACTTTTACACATTATTTGCCTCTATTTTAGAAAACTATTTTGATTATCTAATCAAAATATGTGTTACAGTGCCGATAAAAAAAAAGAACTGAAATCGAATACTTTTTTGATTTGTTATGTTTCTGTCGCTGCATGATAAGGATACAGTTTTAATAAATATGCAACTTCGCTGGATAACGAATGCATAACAGCGAACAAACTAATATAAACTTATGCAAATGAATTGAAACAATCGTGACATTAAGCAGTTGGTGTTTTTGTCACATTGTTTTAACCGCTTGAGGTACTACTAATGTTAGCATCCTCTCAGCCTCGACAGCAAACATACTGTTCTCCACTAATGCAGCATCTAGTCAACAAACTAATTACTTTATAATGATATGAAAACATGTTCTGTAGTGTACACACTGTATAACATACCCTTTTGTTGTCTATGTTTTAAATCCGTTTTTGAAGTGTCCCGCTCTGTGCAGCGCGAAACCTCACGTTACGTGTCAAAACTAACTCTACGAGCATCAGTGATAGTTTTTATTTCGCCTCTAGAGGTCGCTCTCGCAGAGTATAATGACAGCACACTCTTCTCAGCCGCTCCAGCAACGGACGCAAACCGGAAAATGAAATCAACCGTGGTTGTGCAAGCACTTGTTTGCACATGCTTGCTTGCAGTCTGTATTCTTCCGACTTTATTTTGTAGTAAGTAACGAAAATGATTTGGGAAAATGTATCGGAGTGAAAGTATACATTTTATTTAGGAAATGTAGTGGAGTAAAAGTTGACAGAAATATAAAAACTATAAAGTACAGATTCTCCCAAAAAATACTCAAGTACTGTAACGAAGTAGTATTACTTCGTTACATTACACCACTGCTGGGTAGTTATAAGAACTAGCCACCAATGCGATCCCCCGGGAACTAAATTTCCCCATTTTCCTGGTTACATTAGCACCGCCAGTATGAACTCTGAAGTGACGTAAGCTGGAAAACAGCAACGTCATTTAAGCGTGGCATTCAACAAAATCAACAACTGGTGGATTGAAGTCGCTGCTATCGGTTGAGAAGTGCCTAGACTTCAACTTCGGTCCATCTATCGCTGTTTTCCATGTTCATGGTGTTCGTGGAGTATGTAAACGGTGTGTTTATACGGCTTTTTAAAAATGGCGTTTGCCGTGTTTCGTATGGCAAGCATTCGGCCAATCAACATACACTTGCAGCCTGAATCATAATTGTAATCATAGTGTTCGTTCGATGGCCAGAGGAAAACTGGTCCCCCAACTGAGCCTGGTTTCTCCCAAGGTTTTTTTTCCCTCCATTCTGTCACCTGTTGGAGTTTGGGTTCCTTGCCACTGTCACCTCGTGCTTGCTTAGTTGGGGACACTTAATATTCAACAGTATTACTGATTTGACTGCACTGACACTATTGGATGAGAGCTGAACTGAGCTGGATGATGACATCACTGTTTTCTGCAGAACTGCTTTATTGATGAAGTGAACTAATTTAATAATTGATGATTTTTACAACAAAACTGTATCAACACTAAACTGACTTAAAGGATTAGTTCACTTCTGAATGAAAATTTCCTGATAATTTACTCACCCCCATGTCATTCAAGATGTTTATATCTTTATTTCTTCAGTCGTAAAGAAATTAGGGTTTTTGAGGAAAACATTCCAGGTTTTTTCTCCATATGGATTTCAGTGTGGTTCACCGGGTTGAAGGAAAGACCCTTTTTCCTCGGCTGGAATCGTGTAGAGCCCTTTGAAGCTGCACTGAAACTGCAATTTAGACCTTCAACCCGGTGAACCCCACTGAAATCCACTATATGGAGAAAAATCCTGGAATGTTTTCCTCAAAAACCTTAATTTCTTTTTGACTGAAGAAAGAAAGAAAGACATGGTGAGTAAATTATCAGGAAATTTTCATTCAGAAGTGAACTAATCCTTTCAGCTAAACAATGACATTTTCTTTTACAGCTGCTGAGCAGTTGAAATGAACTCTGTTTGCATCATTGAATCATTTTTCTGTTATCACTGTAAAGCTGCTTTGAAACCATCTGAATTGTATGAAGTGCTAAATAAATAAAGGTGACTTGACTTGACACTGATAGTTCCTATTGTCACTTATTAAACAGCTCTCTGGAATACTTGATTCTGGTTGGTTAATTCGGCATTCAGCGATCAGCAATTTTCTAGTGGAGTTCACCAGTTGGGTTCTGGAAGTAAAAACCCCATGCATTTTTTCTCCAAAGGGAAATTGATTTTTAATGATAACGGCAGATTTCCTGGTTAAAAAACTAGGTTACACTTTATTTTAAGATGTCCCTGTTATAGTGTAATTATACATTTAAGTACTGAGGAGTATTGTACTTACTATAGGGTTAGGATCAGGGTTAGTTGCATGTAATTAGGCAGGTAATAACTACATGTAACATGTAACAAGGGCACATGTTAAAATGTTACCAAAATATAACATTATATAAATATAATAAGATTCTGCAGAGAAATCTCCACTAATCAGAAAAAATGAAAGAAGGAAATTGCACCCACTCTTATGAAGCACCACAAAGTCTCTCTATATGCTCTCAAACTACTTAAATATTTGAGTATATATATGCCTATTTTGCAGTAAACATTAAATGTTTCTTTATACACATTAAGTTTTTAATGTGCTTGTCATTTGCAATGTTTCATGGGATTGTAGTTATTTCCCTCTGTTAAGTAAGCAGTCTTGTACCTTTGTATTTTTGTCGATTTTTGAATACTTTTTAACAAACTTATAATTCTTCAACAAAGACTTTTTAAAAATCCCTACATTATCATTTATACATTATCCGTCATGTATAATTGTAGTTCTGTACAGCTTTGCCCGTGTAATTTCACCTTTTGTATCATTAGCCTGTCAAAAATATCTAATTGCTTCACATTCTCCATTTTACAGATGTTCACATGTACTTAATTTGAGCTGTAATAAATTTCACACTCAAAGCTTTATTGCCTAAAGGTTCTCCAAAGAATTATGTAATTTAAGACTAAAAACTCTTATTTGGGATTTTATTACAGCCGTCTTGCATGCGCCGTGTGCGTGTGAACGTGTGTGTAATTTATGATGCCCAGGGTTTAAAAACATTCCTCACGGTAAATAAACGGCTGCATTTCAGCATGGTAATAATGGACCATCAGCATATCATTTATCGGAATATGAAATAGGCAACAAGTTTGCATTTGTTTTGCTTCCATTTATCATCGACGACAAATTGTGTCGCTTGGAGCTCTTGAATATATTAACAAAGCAAAATGTTGGGAATAATGGCAATGCGTTCTTAATGCTTGACTCCTCAGGCAAACTGAGTATTGAGCGCACACTGATGAATTAGGAGAAACAAGATGATAAAACAGAATTGTTACAGTTCAGCTGGCAATAGAATCAGTTTGATATGCAAGTTTGATAGAGAATCATTTTTACCAAGCACATAAAAACAAATGAGGCTATTAAGTTTCTCTTTATTAGTTTCCTCCAAATGCTGAATTTTAAAGCTGCATAAAATATTTGTAGATTGTACAGGTCAAAGCGTTTTCTTTTTCTTTTTTCTGTGTTTGCACTTCAAACGTCTCTTCTAAAAGCCTCTTGTGAAAATCAAATTAACATTCATCAAAGTTTTCCTTGCAGTTCAGAACCATTGACTCTTAAATGTCTCTAATCAAGCTTATAAACACTGCCGTTTTGGCTGCCTCATTAGACAACCTGACCCCTGTGATGTCAGACGCTCGCTTCAGGACAGAAAGAACTCATCAGGGTTTATTTATTTCATCATTTAGGAAGTGGATGCTTTCCCAGCCCTCTCTTTGCATAATTTGCTAACATTATTAGCTCACATTATGTGCATAATCATTCTCTGGCCATGAAACAATGGCCGTGACATTCAAAGAGGTTTGCTTGTGGGCTAATTTGTTTAATTATGCGTAACATGTACCGAGTATGGATGTAGATCACGGGATTTGATGATTTCAGATAAAATGTATCATTTAAACAACAGCAGTCTCAGGTGTTTTGTCACAGAAGGCGATGTGAGTTTGTTGACCTGCTTTGCTAAAGGCAAATATACTCTGTGTTTAATACAAGTTACAATTGAAAGCACTAGTGGCATAATGTTGATTACCACATTTCAACTTGTCCCTCCTTTAAAAAATAAGAAATCTGGGTAACAGTGGGGCACTTACAATTGAAGTGAATGGAGCCAAACCGATCTTAAAGGATTAGTTCACTTTCAAACGAAAATTATCCCAAGCTTTACTCACCCTCAAGCCATCCTAGGTGTATATGACTTTCTTCCTTCTGATGAACACAATCTGGGTTATATGTAAGCAATAAGGTACTCGAGGCTGTGTTGTATCTTGAATAAGTCACGGCTGAAGGGCGTTGTTAGGCACGACGCAAAGCCGTGACTTATTCACGATACAGCTCTAGCCTTGAGTACCTTATTGCTTTTATAAAATGGTTACCACACAATACAAATATTAAAGTCAGAAATGTGTATCAATGCGTATCAACTAATATGTATCAACTTTCATGAAGTAAACTTTTTCTAAAAACCTTCCTTCCGCCAGAAAAAATAGTCCTTGACCGTGAACAGTAACAGAAGTTACATGTTTACGCCATTAGATGGCGGCAAAGACTGTCTTTATGAGTGTGTCAGTCAGTAGCGAAGAATTGTTTTAAAAACGGAACAGGACGCAACTGACAAATGCTTTAACTTGCGCTGTCAGTCACGGGAAAACCCCTTAAATGTTAAAAGGACAAGATGATACATCGGATATTTAAACAGATTTTTTATTATGAACATAGGACTGACCTGAAGGAAAATGCTAAATCTGAATGCAGGTAATAAACTCGCTCACTCAATCTCTTTCTCACAACACTCTTCTACATAATACAATATCAATTGAGAACATACAGTTTACATTGCTAAGAGTGGTTGCTAAGGGTGTTGTGTGGTGATACACAGAACCGTTGTGTGAAGCGGTCATAGCCGTGTTTTATCGTGAATAAAACACAGCTATTGACCAATCAGAATCAAGGACAGGAACTAACCGTTTTATAATAATAAATATCCTGACGCATCCAAGCTTTATAATGGCAGTGAACGGGACCAACGAGTATGAAGCTGAAAAAAGTGCATCCATCCATCATAAACGTACTCCACATGGCTCCGGGGGGTTAATAAACTGACGCAACGTCAGTTACGCTTTTTTCGTAAGTTGAATATGGAAGACGGTCGGGCGTTAGCTAGATATTTTACTTTATAACTTGTTACATATGGATATTTTTCTTACACAAACGCATCGCTTCACTTTAGAAGCCGCTCGGAGCCGTGTGGAAGTATGTTTATGATGGATGGATGCACTTTCTTCAGCTCATACTCATTGGTCCTGTTCACTGCCATTACAAAGCTCGGATGTGTCAGGATATTTATTAATATAACCCAGATTGTGTTCATCAGAAAGAAGAAAGTCATATACACCAAGGATGGCTTGAGGGTGAGTAAAGCTTAAATCACTTTAAATTGAACTAATCCTTTAAAACTCGTTGTTTCAAACATGACATGATTTTAGTGTGAAACAATTGCTTATTAACCTTTCCTATCCAGTTTTACAAATGTATTGCCATGAAAACATAACACCTACATGACCACAAAACATTTATATTATTTGTTTTATATTGTTTATATAAAATTATTAACTCCACATTTCTGCTTTTAAATCCACCAAATATGCCCTATTCACTTCCACTGTAAGGGATGTTTTGTGTTTTATAGAAAACAAGGGGCGAGTGGATTTATTAATTGTTTGTTTGTTTGTTTGTAATCTAATTTATGCCACAAATGCTGTTGAGTTTAACTTGTATTGTTGGAATGTTAACTTGTATTGTTGGAAAGCTGGAATGTTCCTTTCAGCCTTTATTTATTTAAGACTGCTTTGGTTATATTTGAGAAAAATAACCTTCAGTGATGCAACAGAGGCCCAATGTCTCATTGATGTAGGTGGTACTTTCAGCCTTAAGCTTTTGTTCAAAAGTAAATGTCATGAGACAAGACAACATGCAGGAGGAAACTGTATTTTTAATAACATGCATAGATGAAAGCAAAAATCAATTCAATGCAAGAAATGCATGAAAAAACATTTACACATGCAATATGCATGAAATGTTAAGACCTTCATTTATGATGTCATACATATCTGGACACGCATCATTGTTTCCTTCTACAGTCTGATCCACTGCCCTGCAAACATAGCTTTACCGCTAAATTTGCTTTTTATATAGACTACGTCATCCAGAAATGAAAGATGATCATTTTCACCAGGCTGCAGTGGTATGATAGCTGTGGTCCATGTGTACTCCCACACTGAACTTCAATAGAGCACGCCACAAGAATTCATTTGATCTCCTGCTCCTCAGAGGGAGTCTGATCACAGCTCTCTGTGCTGGTAAGGGATTTTGGGTTGGATCAGGGCCCGTTCTGACAGGATTCTTGAGTTAGTTGGTTAAAAAGAAACAACAGTCGTTAACAAAAATCTTAGCCAATCAACTATATTCTCCCTCCACCACTGTACGGATGATACCACAAATAGCAAATGCAAGAGTTTAATCACAATAGCTAAGGTCTCATTTATAACTTCTGTATAATCTCCCAAAGACTGAACTTCAGTTTTGATAGCTGTTGTCAAGACTGTTAAAATCACCATGAAATCAAAATTGCCAGTTCTTATTTTTTGTGGAATATTGCAGTATTTATTATAAATGATTTATCTTTTTAAATGAATGTGTCCTCATAATCTTTCATCAAAATAACTTCCCCTTCCTCTTGCTGTGGCAGGATGATGTGTTTACACGAGATCACAGCAGCAAACCACAATGATCCAATCAATTCCTGTTGGAACAAAATCAAGTCCCGCCCTTAATTTTTTTCTTGTTTGAGAAACTGTTTCAGCCTTCAAACTTTCAGGCTGTGTCCGAAATCGTCCCAGGCCTATACCCTTTAATAGGGCACTATTTGAGGGGACAGCCATGGTATCCGAAACCATAGCGGATGTTATCGAGTGCACTCATTAAATCCCAAAATGCACCGCAATAACTAATGTACATCTGATGTGCACTCAACGGCTAGAGAATACAATCAAAGCCACTTGAAGGCAAGCCTGCAACCTTAGCCGAGAAAAAGAAACGTAATGCCTAACGCTGCGGTATGCAGGGAAAGAGACAAGAGGCCGTTTTTTTTTTTTAAATGGGTGTCAATGGAGGAGAGGCTTCACTATGCTGAATAAACCACTTTGGTGAGGAAATAGCTTAATGAATCTACAGCCCATCTGCTAATCTTCAACATGTTTGCTTTTGGATTGATAATTTTTTTTCGGCAGTTCTCATTCATTTCTATGGAATCTGCAAACAGTGATTTCAACTGAAACAGGAAGACAGGGCAGGACTTATCGAACAGCTCATCCACCATTCACAGCTCAGAGCCATTGAGCTCGGTAAAACCTCAGTTTCCTTCTAATCTCTAACTTTAAGCTTTAAAATATGGCATTCTTTGCAGGATTCAAATGGGTCCAAATCATGTCTCTGGACCGGAGCAGACTGTGTGCGCTGCGGTTCGCATGACACTAACGTGAAAACAGACTTCATTCGTCTCAATGGAGAGCATATTTACACTGTCTTAATCGTTCCCTATACCCTATATAGTTCACTATGTGCCATTCACCATGTAGAAATGTGTGAACAAGTGACCGATTTCAGCCGCAGCTTCAGCGTCTATTTATAATGTAGGGGGCAGTACGCTTTAGATTCTAGAGAGCATTTGATTAGACAGAAGATCTGATGAGAACCTGAAGTGCGTGGTGATGTTATGAAAATCCATGATCCATTTTAGTGGAAGTGAGAGACTGTAAGATTTGAATGCTTAATTCTCCTAAATGCAAATTTTGTCATTGTTTGATGGAACACACCATATTATTCATAACCTTAAGGCTAACATATTCATCCTAAAAGCTAAAAGAATTTAATTTTGATTTCAGGGGGACTTTAAAAGCTGTGATTTTTCCTTCTTCTTCTTTTTTTTAAGGATCAAATGAACGGGGTGGAATTAACATGAGTGATTTTATATCAAATTCTTCATTAAACAACAGGGTACAGCTACAGTCAACCAAAATGTATTCAGACACTTTGAACATTTCATTCATTAATTTAGTTTATTCACTATAATTAAAAATTTTTTTTTTAATAAAATATGACAAGATCTCAGAGTTAAACTGTGTCAGAAAAATTAATCTTAATTATGTCAGATAACACTTCAGCAAAACATGATCAGGTCAAAGTGTCTGAATAATTTTTGGCTCCAAATTTTTATCAGTTTTACTGGCAGTCCACTGTATGAAGAATGTTTGGGTATAATATGTCAGTTTACTTTATTTTGCTATCCTCACTTACATAAATGAACTATAGTGTCCTGCACCCACTAGTAAAAATACCTGAATAATTTTTGGTTTGACTGTATGATGTAATCTATTCACAAATGTTGTTTCTTATATGACACAGTCCAAGGCAACTCTGTGGTTAGCTGGAATGTTTTTATATATTGGCCTATTATAAAGACTGTAGTTAAATTTGAATACCATGCATGCAGTCATTCAAGCTAGCTCGACCACACAGCCTGTTGGCTACTTGACGTAGTTCATCTGTACGTGGCCTACGTAACCGCTAGGTGGAGACATCAACACATACTGCATGCTGTCAACATCAAACATCTAAAGCAAGAAATAAAAAATAAACATTTTTTGTAATTGCATTATTAGTCTTTTATTAAATTTATATCAGAATAATGATGTCAGATATATCATTTTATCAGATTCTTATTGCATAAACAAAGAACAGCACTGTAGGAATATACAAATTAATAAATGGGGTATATCTGCTATTATTATTATTCTTATTATTATATGAAATACT
>RJVU01035392.1:7436264-7449130 GCA_003731715.1 Anabarilius grahami
AGGTCCAATTTTGTTATTCTTAACCTTTTAGTGATTTTAGATTTAGAGATTTTATAGTATGAAGCATTTCGGCTAATAAATCATCAAATCTGAATTATAAGACTCATGTACACATTTTATATTGGGTAGCCTATTTATATACGCAGCAGTACAGAAAACCTTGAAGGAAACTTTGTGAGACCGTTGCTGATCTAAATAAACAAACTTACATTTTACAAAAGTACCACCAGAGGGCGCCGTTATACTTTAATTAGTTGTATTTCTAAACTCACCAGATCTGACGTGCTTCTTCAAAGCAGATTAATTATCTTGGGCCTCTTGGAACTTTTTCCTTAAAATAGCGATTTTATTTATTTATTTATTTATTATTATTATTTCCTTCTCACATGCACTCTCCAAAACAAAGTAATCTACATGCATAATGAATACTGCAGACATTTCATGATAGGAAATTCTTGAAATTCTGCTTATGTTATAAAGAAGTTCTGCTCCTAAGAACATCAAAACTAACGTCTTCACAGCTGCACCCATTTTATATTGCACATGACTTGATTTGAAGAGAAGTAAACTCATAAATGCCTCCAAAGACTTATGTTTGCTGAATTCTTAGTGGTTGTTTAAGCTGTGATAAAAGGTACCGGTGATTTCCCAGACAAAAGACGAGGATCCTCTGCCCATATGGCTGCCCTGTGGGACTCTTTTGTGGAGTGATGGATATACTCACGTTAAAGGCTGTCATCTTTAAAAGTTTTTTCAGCAGATCAGACCACCACACCTTCCCCCTTCCCTCCCCGCCTCCCTTTACTGCCACGAGATGGTCGTATCTCCAAAGTGTGCCTTTCGTTTTGAACACAAATCCTCAATGCCCCTTGTCCTCTACATACCCCCACCGGTTCCAGACTTTGTATTTATGAAAAAGGGGACATCTCAAATGTCCTGTGCAGGCGCAGCAGCTGCCACCGCGACCATGCCATTCTTTCAGAAGTTCAACAAAGGAGGGGCGTTTTTTCTCCCCTTTTTCCTTTTGACAGGGGGCTCTGTGTACTTTTGTGTTTTAACACCACCCCTGACTCCCCCCTCCCTCTCTGCACTTCGAGTCTTTGAGTTGGAGAGGAGGCTGCAGCTTTTGTCTGCTCATGGACGGAGGGGGCCGCTCTCCAGCTCCTCCTTTCAACCATCTGATATGGCTCCTCTGCAACCCTCAGGGCCCAAGCTGAGCCCGACAACAGAGCCACGGCACAGCTGGCCACTACAGACAAACTCCCTGACCCAAACCCCCTAACATACACACACACACACACACACACACAAAAAACACAACCAATCCGGCCTAGTCCAGCACCATCAAGAGAGACTGCAAAGGGTGGTAAGCCTCCAGCAAACTTCAAGAGCCATAACAATGTCTGGCAGATAGAGCTGCATTTTGTCAACAGTTGTCAGCATAGATCATCTCTGCACACCCTTGATCTGGTGCTGATATAAGGCTGACTTGTCTGTAACGAGACAATAGATCGCATACACATACAAGCATGCTTTCTTAACAATGCAAGTGTAGATGGAGACAGAACTTCACAATATTCAATTAGTGATCAACACCTGTTAAAGGGACAGTTCACCTAAAAATGTGATAATTTACTTACCCTCTTGTTGTTACACAAACTTTCTTTCTTCTGCAGAACACACACACACACACACACAAAAGATAAAAAGGAAGGATGTTTTAACTGTTTGCCTATACAATGAAAGTCATTGGAAATCAAAACCAGACTGAACCCCATTGAATTTCATTGTATGGACAAAACCAACATTTTTCAAATTATTGATTTGAATTTATGTTCCACAGAAGAAAGGAAGTCATACAGGTTTGGAATGACATGTGGATGAGTAAATGACAGAATTTTCATTTTTTTAAATTTGGGTAAACTAACCCTTTAACTGCAGCCATGTACATCAATGCTTTAAACATTTCATTTTAACAATTTTAATAGCATATTACTTATATTTATTCTTTGTATGAACAACCTCTATCACTACTTGCACTTAAAGGGATAGTTCACCCCAAAATGAAAATTCTTTTATCATTTACTCACCCTCAAGTTGTTCCAAACCTGTATGAATTTCTTTTTTTGAAGAATATGGGTAACCAAACAGTTGATGGGCCCCATTGACTTCTATAGTACGGGAAAAAAAGAAAAAACTATGCAAGTCAGTGGGGCCCATCAACTGTTTGGTTACCCATATTCTTCAAAATATCTTCTTTTGTGTTCAGCAGAAGAAAGAAATTCGTATGGGTTTGGAACAACTTAATGGTGGGTAAATCATGACATAATTTCCATTTTTGGATGAAATATCCCTTTAAAGGGTTAGTTCACCCAAAAATGAATATTCTGTCATTTATTACTCGCCCTCATGCCGTTACACACCCGTAAGACCTTCATTAATCTTCGGAACACAAATTAAGATATTTTTGTTGAAATCCGATGGCTCAGTGAGGCCTCCATAGCCAGCAATGACATTTCCTCTCTCAAGATCCATAAATGTACTAAAAGCATATTTAAATCAGTTCATGTGAGTACAGTGGTTCAATATTAATATTATAAAGCAACGAGAATATTTTTGTTGCGGCAAAAAAAAAAAAAAAAACGACTTATTTAGTGATGGCCGATTTCAAAACACTGCTTCAGGAAGCTTCGGAGCATAATGAATCAGCGTATCGAATCATGATTCGGATCGCGTGTCAAACTGCCAAACTGCTGAAATCACGTGACTGGTGCTCCGAACAGCTGATTCGACACGCTGATTCATTATGCTCCGAAGCTTCTTGAAGCAGTGTTTTGAAATCGGCCATCACTATATAAGTCGTTATTTTGTTTTGTTTTTTGGTGCACCAAAAATATTCTCGTCGCTTTATAATATTAATATTGAACCACTGTACTGAACTGATTTAAATGTTTTTAATACCTTTATGGATCTTGAGAGAGGAAATGTCATTGCTCCCTATGCAGACCTCACGGAGCCATCGGATTTCAACAAAAATATCTTAATTTGTGTTCCGAAGATTAACGAAGGTCTTACGGGTGTGGAACGGCATGAGGGTAAGTACTAAAAGACAGAATTTTCATTTTTGGGTGAACTAACCCTTTAATGTCAACAAGATGCAGTGCAATTTCAGATTTCACTTGTGTTCAAATTGGTCACTCAAATACACCATGTTGACCAACAGGAAGCTGCTTGATTTGAAAGTGAGTTCTGTGTGAGCTGTTCTTCATACATTGCTACACTATAGACAATGGATTTTTTTTTTCTCCACAAAATTTCACCAATGTATCACCACCTTTAGTGTGAATAGCCCGTCTGCTCTCATCAAAATTCATTTTCAAATACTGAAAATGACATGCTAAACTTTGATATTTGCATCATCTTTCACCAAGCTAAGACTTTGAGTTGCTGCTAAATCAAAATGAGCTTTATTGAGACAAAGGTCCGCATGTAGTTGAGCAGTTGTTTGAGCAGGTGATGTGGAGGCCCTGGCGCTCGTGCACGACTGTCAGCATTAGGCAGGAGGGCTGACCCTCTGACCCTGTTCATAAAGACAGCTGGCTCACATAATGAGTGATTACCATACACTGCAGACTGGAGCCTCACTTACCACACACTATAATCTGCAGGCCTGCTTTCCAGCCTTCCAGGGCAATGGGGCAACACACGACCAGAATTAACTATGAAAATAATATATATATTGTTGTTGAACATGTCCTACGTTTACTTCTGCTTCTCCTACATTTACTTCTACTTAAATCTCATTTTATAATACTTAAAAGTTGTAAATAAAGCAAACATAACTGGAGGACATTTTACAAGAAAATACTATTTCAGTCTACACTGTAAAAAAGAATTGCTGGTTTAACTTAAAGTAAGTTACCTGGTTGCCTTAATAGTTTGAGTTCATTGAAATTAAAAATTTGAGTTAATACAATGAAGGTGATTGGTTCAATCAACAGAAACTCAAAATATGATGTTATCTGAACCACATTAATTAAGTTGATTTGACAAAAGAAAAAATTTGATAAATCATGAAAATAATTTTTTACAGTGTAAACTTCAAAATTTCATGTTTAATTCGATTAATGTTGATTCTTTGTAATTATTTTTGAAATTTAGCAATTTATAAGTGAAAATTGTTTCTAGACACTTTTTTAATGTACTAGAAGTGCGTTGTAGTGTTTACAAACACATTTAGCAGTGTAGCCCATAAAAAACCTTGTTGATTTTGTTGACATCACAATTAAAACATTCCTTCATTTGCTTGTTCCCTCATCGTTTTGTAACACCTCAGGGCTGGTTCTTGATAAGGTGTTTGTTGGGACAACAGAAATACCAATGGCGGTATCCTCGGCAACAGGAGAGCCCGTCCAAATTCACCCTTCACCACCATCTGCTGCTGTTCCTGGGGCGTCTTCGGGAGGAGGGGATGAGGGCTGGCTGAAAAGGCCACTCGAAGCCATGCGATAGGACCACCGGGATAATGTAATATTATAATAAGGCAGTTAAAGCCCCTTACGGACCAAGACAGCTGAGGGGGTGTATACAGAGCAGCACTCATCCACACAGACAGCATGCTCTTATATCAATCAGTGTCTGGACGTGACAGCAGACCTCAACTCAGGGACATGTGTATGCCCTCCCTCAGTCCTCGAAAGTTGTCCACCAGTAGAACACGCCCTCGTTGGGGGGTCTTTGTGAGGGCCACTCAGTAGTGGGGGTCGAGAGGCAGATATCCCAGGGGGGAATGGTTGTATAGGGACTGGCTTGTGCCAGGCACAGGGCTGCCCTGTCCCTCTTCCTCTCCTCCCCCTGCTAGGCACCTTAACTCCAGCTCATTATGCACCAGAGCAGATGGAGCCCGTTTTTGTGGCCTAGTCTCTGGGTAGGTTTTAGGTTTTAGGGCTTGGCTTTATTTGTATTCTACAGGCGCTGGCTGTCTGAAAGAGCACAATGGAGCTCGCCTGCATGCTGACGTATTGTTCTGCAGGGGCTTATTTGATTGCTTCTTTATACTTTTGGTAGTTTAAAACAACAAAGAGTGAGTCACAGGGTAAGTTCAGCTACACTTTGTAGCTGGGTCATAACGTGTTTCTGAACATGGCAACAAAATAATGTAAAAATTTTTTTAAAAAGAGATAAGTAGTTCAGTGAAAGAGTTGCTTGTAAGTTTTTGCTTTATCTTATATAACTTCTGCAATCATGCACAGTATTTTAATGTGTAAATAGGAGTAAGATGACTTCTAATATTTTTAATAGCCATGTTATGCTCCATCTAAAACTATTTCAAATAGTATTTAGCTTCATTTTCACAATTAATATACATGCTGCAGCTTTTATTGCTTCACATTGAGAGACTTAAAATTAAAAATGAAAGTGAAAAATTGGGAAATGGGGGGGGTTATAGGATTTTTCATTTACATTCATATTTTAATATATATATAGTCTGTGGACACCTTATGTATCATTTACCTATAAGGTTATTTTTAGCTGTGCACTAAAACCAATATCAAATACTGAATTGTTTCCTTCTGTTTCACAACATAATCAGAAGTTTGAGATTGTATGGGGGAAGTGTGGGAGGGTGACCAGATGGCACTTTGTTAACCAATCAGATGCTGTTGTTAGGAAGGTTCTGTCATCTGAGCCAAGCAGAGGAAATCACCATTCACGAATATAAGCAGGATCAAGTACAGTCAGTATTAGGGATTTTATTGAATCATAACACTAATTGATGCTAACATTTAATTTAAAGTAGTCAATAATTTTATCCCTTAAAACTCATCTTTGATCACCAGATGACACATTTAAACATTTTTTCCTGTGAAAAAAAAATTCTTCATGCCTCAAAATAGCTTGAATATAACTCTACACCCTTGCTTCATTTATTATATGCAAATCTATGAATATGCTAATTAGCCCCGTCTCCACTCACTTGCACAAGCTCAGAGATCCACTCGGTCAACTTACTGAGGTAAACGCTGCACAATGGTATCGCTTTTTACAACATTGGACACATGGCGGTAATTAATATGATTAGCCTTTTGCTTGACTACATTATCAAACAGCTAATAATGCGTTGCTAATGTTACAAAAACCATGTTCACATTCATGAGTCAGACACCTCCCTTCTAAAATTCAATATCCTTAGAAATGTTTTGAACACCTTAGAACGTCAGTGGAGAAAGGCATACAGTTCATCATAACATCGTAATATACATCATACACCTGAAAATCTACCCGAATTTTTATATCAACAGAAAAATATACCTAGATGGCTTCTTGAGACTCTCCTGCTTCAGAGAGTTCATGGTTAATGATATGATATGCTTAAGCTTGGTTACAAGGTAGTTTGTGACGTCAGAAACACCAGTGATTTCAAACCGTGGGTTTGAGACTGTCTTTTTTCACTGCAGTTTTAAATAAAAATACTCAGCAATGGTTTTGACTTACGAATTTGCACAAGGTTTGTCTTAAAGCATGCTAAAAACACCACATTAAACAACATTAAAAACTTTTCACCACAGGGGGACTTTAAGATCATGTGATTTTTGTCATTTATAAGATCAATTTCATAAAAAGCTAGTCACAAAAATAGATTTAGAAATAGTTTGTTTAGTCATTAATCTTCACCAAACATTCTTGATCTATCGCACTTGTGGAAAAGATTACATTTATGTTAAAATTCATTTAACATCTTCTATTACAATGTTCAAATGAGACTATTGTGTAATATAAAATTGTAATCTATTAAATAGACAACACACTTTAAACCATGTTGAATGTGTTAAAAAAAAAATATGTTTCAAAGCAATGAAGTAAAAACCTTTCACAGTACTTGTGAAGTTTTCATCAAATGCAGTCTTCTGTGAGTGACTTGCAAATAGCCAATTCTGAATTTCATAAAAGTTTATTTTTATTTAGTAATCTAAACTGAATTGGCTAAAAATAGCCTAATGAAAAATTATATTGCAGCAAAAGAGAAACTATGATCTAACATCTACTTTTTCTTTACAGGTCTAATGTAAAAATCTTGTTTTACTCTTATTGCAATTTTCTTTCCATGTTTTGGCCATCCATACATAAGCAGTCTGGGAGAGAGAGATATAAGTGGTAATTTTGAGTTGTAAGTCATGAAATCCTAATTTAGTTAATTTGATTGTTTTATTACATTACATTCTTTTTAACAGTATTTAGGTATGTCCATGCATGATTGGCCAGTAATTTGCTAAATAAACTAAATATAATTTTTTCTTTATTGCATTCATTCTATTTTTATAATCTGAATGTTTTAATGAATTCATTAGGATTATACAATTACATCATTCCCACGTAGAAGGCGTCGTTCTCAGGACCTTGCGCTACGTTCCCTAAAAGTTTTCAAAAGGTGACGAAAATTCCGAACCTTTACAGAACATTCGGGACATTCCTAAAACGTCCTCTTTTGGTAATGAAAGTGCTGCAGTTCAAGTTTCCTTATATGACTTTAGGGGAACGTTCCAATTTGGTTATTTTATGGTCAAAAAAGAACGTTACAAAGAGGACATTTGGGACATTAACAGAACGTTCCCACATGGTCCTCTATTGGTCATTTAATAACGTTCCCCATATGAGTTTTTCCCATATTTGGGAAGTTAACAGAACGTCCTATAGTAATAGCCCCATTGTTTAGTAACATTCCCAGAACGTTCAGAGACGGTCACAATGTGGAGTTCTTTTAAGGTTTGGGGGACGTTATTTGGTGGACCTTCAGGGAACATTCAGGACGTTCTGGGAATGTTTAGGGAACTATTACTATAGGACGTTCTGTTAACTTCCTAAATGTCCTCTTTGTAACGTTCTCGCGCGACCATAAAATAACAAAAATAGAACGTCCCCCTAAACTCATATCGGGAACGTTATTAAATGACCAACAGAGGACCGTGTGGCAACATTCTGTTAATGTCCCAAATGTCCTCTTTGTAACATTCTTATGTGACCATAAAATTAACCAAATTGGAATGTCCCCCTAAAATCATATAAGGAACCTTAAACTGCAGCACTTTCATTACCAAAAGAGGACGTTTTATGTCCCAAATATTCTGTAAAATTTCTGAATTTTCGGCACCTTTAGAGAACTTTTAGGCAAAGTTGCGCAAGGTCACGAGAACGTCGCCTTCTACGTGGGTGTTTTATAGAAAATAATGAAGTTTGAAGTCACCGTTTTGGAGGTTTAGATGGGCTCTTGATTCTTGCCATTTTAACATTAGATTTTTTCTGGCTGCTTTAACTGTGTTTTCAAGACACATTTGTTATAGCACAAATCGCAAGAGAAACTCTGATCAGATGAATTGGGTTGTTTAGTGATGATTCACTGATCATCACCAGAGTCTAAACTATGAGTGTATTATGTGTTAGTTTTGCATTAAGTAGTTAACGGTTAGGGTTTTTTTCTTTTTTCACAAGTTTAAAAAAAAAAATTCATTAGATAGAGTTTTGAGCAGTGCTCTTTTAGACTCACACAGACGTCATTAATCAGCATATGAACCTCAACAATGGTGACAAACATTTTGACCATCATTTTGTGATGCTCAGAGTTAATCTGTTTATCTGAAAATTTTGTCACCATTGTTGAGGATCATATGCCGAATCTTGATGTCTGTGTGTGTCTACATGATCTTGTCTAAATAATATCTGCATAATGATAAACACTTTCTAATATCAAAGCAGAAAAGGATTTTATGCATTATCGTAGGACTACATCAACATAGAAGAAAATGCAATATTCAGAGATCAGTGAATAAGAACATTGTATGATGATAAAATCTTCAACAATGAGCAACCAAATCCATTTGATCAGATTTTTTTTCTCACAATTTTTTTTTGTAACAAATGCTTTAGAAACACACAGTTATAACAATTGGAGAAAAAATGAAGTCAAAACGCCAAGGGTCAGGAGCCCAACTAAAGCAAGCGCTTACCTCCGTAACGGTGATATTTATAAATTTTGATAAAACATCAACACCTCATTAAGACGTTTTGAATGAAAGAAATTAAGTCAGAGTGGTTTGTAATAAGTGAAGATGCAGAGATCTAGAGAGATCTGTTAGTGTTTAATGTTGTTTCTGTTATCTGAGTTTTGTGAGGTCACCATTGTGCTGGAGAGTAGATCCTGTGCTTCAGTCAGTGATGATCAAGAAACACTGATGTTCTGCTGCATGTTGCTTTATTTAAAGACAGTAAGTGTGTAGTTGTTGATGCAGTGATACAGCAGTTACATTAGCTCATGCATTTAGTGCAATAGATTTGCATTTTAAAGAAAAGATTTCATAATATTAATCCAGAAATGACCTGTAAAGAGCTTTTTTTTGTAAAACATTTAAGAAAAATTAGTTTTTGTTTGAACAGCCACTTTTGTGTCAATTTAGCTCTAATTTTCAATTCAATTTTTTGACATGGGCAGCAGGGACGTTCTGTGAACATTTCAAAATAAAGTATGGTTCCCTAAACGTTCAGAGAACGTCTTGAATGTTCTGTGAAGGTCCACCAAATAACGTCCCCCAAACCCTTAAAGAAATCCACATCGTGACCGTCTCTGAACTTACTGGGAACATTATAGACAACGTCCTGAACACCAGTGGGGACGTTCTGAGAATGTTCTGGGAACGAAAAGAAAAATTTCTAGAGGGGTTATAGGTGAAATAAGGTTTGTCCCCCATTACACGTTAAATTGGTTGAGCCTCATGATTTTGGTGAGTGCTTCTGTTGAGCAAATTTCTAATATTAAAGTATAGAAGATACTTTCCTTTTAAGATCTTAATGTGAGTGGTTCAGGTCATAACTTTATACGAGATGTCATTTTCACTCATTATAAACTCACATGCCAATCAGTCTTGATTCAGAGATAAATGTAGCCTATAGGCCAATATAGGAAGTTACCAGTTTTCAGGCCTTTGTAAGAAGTCGACTTTGAAGTTTTAGTATTGAACTCAACTCACAAAAGCTGAAAACACTCATAATGCATTCAGCTTTCTGCTTCTAATGTTTGTGTTATCACATTAATAAAATATGCTTATTCAGGTTTTCCAAGGACTGCAAGTAAAAATGAAGGCTATAAAGTCACTGACAGTTTCCTGTTGATACTATGAGTTTTCATGAATAAGTTGCTGCACAAACAAGTTGAATTCACATTATCTTTTATTTTTATTCATTTTTTGTCTCATACAAAACAGCCTAAAGTGAAACTTTAGACAAATTTAATCATGTTCAAATTTTTTTTTTTCATTTTCCTTTGTTTACAAAAAAAATTAAGAGCATATTTAAACTTTTTTTTCTTTTTTTTCAAATCAAATGTTTCTAAAGTTAAACCTTTAGAGTTTTTAAAGTAATTTTTCCCCCTTTTATGTCATATTAATATTTCTAAAGTGAAACCTTTAGAGAATAAGACAATTCTGGAAAGTGGAAAGCACATTGCCGACAATAAGGTACGTTATATTGTACAGCAATTTCATTTTTAAAAACGTCCGAGATGTTAAAGTCCATTTTTAAAAACGTTGCTTCGACGCACCGCCGCGTCCTCTGCGTGTCCAACGCATGCGATATTTGCTCTGTGGAACAGAAACAAAACTCGCTTCTCCTTCCTCTCCAAACCTCATCCGCACAAAGAATGAGGGCCATTGTGTCGCTCTCGTGGCATACCTGACCTCATTCACATAAAGAATGAGGATCATCTTGGCATGGACGGGACGAGGAACGACGTAGAACCGCGAGGGCCACTCGGGTCTGCCTCGCGCTGCCTGGACGGTTCAGCCTCCTCAGGAGCATCCAGGGATGTGGAAACATCATCATCCTTGCTTCAAAGGATGAGCAGAGTATTCCGCATGGTTTACAGCATCTCAACAGAGAAGAGTGCAGGCTCAGATCAACGCTCGGGGAGAGTGATCTCAGGAACCCACTCGTTATAGCTGCGACTTCCTTCACAGAACAGGTGAAGCTTCTCCAGAGCTGGATCCTCCCAGGAGTCCTCAGCTGGGTTCTGTTCAAACAGAGCAAAAGGGGTTTAAAAACCAAGTCTTGGGACAAATTAACTTGCTCTTGCCCTTAAATGTTAGTTTTAAACATATTCTCACCGTTATAAGGACACAATGAGCGTCTTCCAGTTGACCCTTGCCTCCAACAAGAGCGTTGAGACGTTTCAGGTCGTTTACTCTGACGATGCTGATGTCGTTGTCAAAGCAAAACGCTTGGATCAGAGTGAAGTGAATCTGGAGAGCGACGTCACACTCAAAGTCATCAGTGGCCAAAAGACAGAAAGACACACTGTCAGGGTCCCTGTGAAAACAAAAATAGGTTTGAAATGAGTTAATCCGCACAGTAGCATAATATGGATAAATACACAAGACATGGACTATATGGAAGCGGTTCCTTCAAACTTACTCGTTCATTATTTTTGCGCACTCGTAGACGCCAACAGTGAGGCGACCCTCCGCCTTGGCAGACAGCAGGGCTTCTGACAGAGATTTTCCTTCATTAACCATCTTGGTTTGGGGTTAAAGTATGCAGTAGCTGCTTTAAGTACAGTAGTTGCTCGAGCTGAGCGAAATAAGTTGGGAATGAGTTTCTAGCTGACACGCGACCCGTACTTATAGTGAGACAGTGGCACGCGTTTGCACCCCGCGTTCTGATTGGCTGTTCAGAACAATAAAGAAACGGACGTATCCAAGGCGCGTGCCTTTAGACATGCATGACATCTATAAAAGTGTAAGAAAGGATCAAACTCTGATCTTTTCGCTTTTGTCCTTAATTAAACAGACCGACTTTTTCAACTCAAAAGATATGGCATAAATTCAACAACTGAAAAGTATTGTTTGATGGGTTGTTGACATAAGGGACTAAAAAGTTTGCATGTTCTGCGGTGTGACATGCTATTATTCCATCAGAAATAATGATTTATTTTTCTATTTTTATAATTGTTGTTAATTTTTGTAATTTTACTGTTTAAAATGAACTCATGAATGCAAAAATAAAATAGTGGAAAAAGTTAAGTTATGCGTGTAAAATAACCTAAAATATTGACGTTGTTCAAAACAATCATGAGTGAATCAACCAGCAAGTTGCCTACATATTCCATCATTACCAAATCTGCGAATAGTTAGGCATATGTTTTAGTTTTTGGTGTTTTAGTTGTTTCTAGAAAAAAAAAAAAAGGTTTATTGGGGTCGATATTGCTCGATCAAGCATTTTTGTTAAAAGTTATAAATGTGAATTATGTTAACTTATCACAAATTGGTGATCAGGATATCAGACTTTTGCTGATGATTTGATGTGTTGAAGGTTATTTATTACCTATTGCTGATCTCCTCACATACGCGTGGCTAATTTGCATGGCTTGACTTACGGCGCGTGGCATCTGGACGTGCTTCTCTTTTGCTATGGAAACACTCCCCATCTGCTGATGGGGGAAGATAAAGGATCAGCTGAGCAAAGTTCAGCTGTATTTAGCAATTGAGACTTATACCTTTGATGCCTGCAGGCACAAACACTTTTTATGCTGCCTTTAAATAATAAATATTCTTAGCTGCATTTAAAACCATGCACTTGTTTAATGTGTGTGAGCTATAGGCTTATATGTTTAATTTGCATGTTTGGAACTTTTATTAAAATCGTCTTGAACACATCTGAACAAACTTTTGCCTGACTTTTATTCATTTGATGACAGCTAAGTCATTTATAGAAAATGAAATGGCTTTGTAACAGATGACTGTCCTAATCTGACTGCAGCTGCAGGAGGGACTAAGTAAAAGCAATTGTTCGATTAGTCTGCTTTGCGCTCGAGCAGGTTTGTC